>VYZU01044392.1:0-109830 GCA_013401355.1 Ceyx cyanopectus
CACAAAATGCAGCAATCTCTTTTTCTCCACCCCTTACCTGCTGTTGGAAGACATGATCTCAGAACAGGTCAGAGTAATCCTCAGGGACGTCAGCCCTGAGTTTCCAGAAGGGGTGGAAGCAGCTACCCAGCTCACTGGAAATATCGTGGAGTCAGGAAACAGCCCAAATTTGGTAGCCAAAACATAATCTCTTAGGAAAAGTCTATTTCCTTCCCACAAGATGACAGGAAAGAACCAACATATTATTACCACATTTAATACAGAAATAAGAAAATAATAAACCTTGAGATGTCCCTTGCACTGTTGCATACACACTCACTGTGCAACTCTGGTTAGCTGGGGAGTCACTCAGACACGACCAAAAACATGCAAATGATTAATTTAGAACCAGAAGAATTAGCTACAATTCAATGCATTTAATAATTCACATACTACATAGATATTTTTGTTTGCCTGAGTAGCTATGGCTGGGGGCTTGAAAAACTGTGTTAGAAAAGACCCATGTTTATCCCTAAAAAGCAGAGATCAGTACTGAAAATATTTATAAATACTTGCAGAGTTAGAGAAGACTCCCTTGAAGTTACAAACGTAGAAGGGAAATATTGAGGAATAAAAGCTATTGAGTAAAATAACTATGCAAAAATAAAATATTTATTGAGGAATAAAATAACTACTGAAGAATAAAATAGCTACTGAGGAGTAAAATAGCTACTGATGAATAAAACAATTCTAGATGCCCAAATGTCATCATGCAGCAATCCTAACTAAAATTCGTCCTTGGACTATGGATAAGCACAACTTTCATATTTCCAGTAGAAAACGTTTTTTCACTGAAAAGAACTTTTTCTACTGTAAGAGAAGCAAGAAAGTAATTGTTGTTTTTTTCTTAATATATACATATTATGTAAAAACAAATCTCACACAGGATTGGGGGTGGGATACTGCGATGAGAGACAATCCCAGTGCCCAAAGGGTTAAACTTACCTTCTTTTATTTATCACGTAGCTCAAGACCTTGTAGTAAGTGTTCCTATTCTAGGAAATTTTATACATTTAATTCAATTACTAAAGTATTGTGTGTGAATTTAGGCTCTGTTGCTCGCTCTGGGTCTGAAACACAACAGGGCTCTTCCTGTCCTGCTCCTGAGGAACCCAGACAGGTCTCCAAATTACTAACTTTGACACATTTATCCCACTCTGCAGCTTTGTTATGAAAAATACTTCTTGGTGTTACTACATACATTGATTCTTTTGCTAGAGGCTACACATTAATGTATTACAGGCTAAGTGACTGCCAAAGGACTGCTTATGGAAGTAATAGACCAATATAAAATGAAGGAATAATTTCACAGAAGGAATTATTTTATTTTTTTTTTGGCTATTCTGCTCCAAATTATCGACACCTTTCCATCTTTGATGGCAAAGTTTCTTCCTTAAGGGAGAAGCTGTCACAAAGACACTTAACATCAAAAACCATTTGACACCTTGTATTTTACCAAAGAGCAGTTTCATGGACCAGCAAATCTCAATGAGCTTTCCAACAGCTTCTTACATCTGAGGGCCAATTTCAGATAATTTCTTCCTGATTTTACTCCAATTTCTCCAGAAAGTTTGCTTTACTGGTAGGCTTCCTAGATGAGGGTGCTGTTTAAGGGGAGGAAGGCAAGTCCATGTAAGACCAAGTCCTCCAGGTTTGGGACAGAGAGCTTCTCCATGAAGGACACAACAGCACATGAAAAGAAGTTGGTGAAGGAGTGAGGGAGACCTTCTCTACAGATCCTAGGATAACTCAGAAACAATTCCAGCTGCTAACTCAAACCAGCCCTGCAGGCAGATGATACCCAAGAGGCACCGAATCAAGCCCTGTTAGCAGAAGGGTTGGCAGGTCACCACCAAGGATACTGTCACCATCGGGAAGAGGTGGAGCACAAAGAGGCAGAGCTACCAGAGCAAACTATCCCATTGGTTTGTACTAGCATGAGATCAGGTTGTGGCCCGAATTCAGTCCTGAGAAAACTATTAGCATGTAATTATGGGGCCTTGTGTAGACTTTGAAACAGGATGTAAAACCAAGTTCCTGATTACTCATGGTCATAAAAGAGACCATAGAATTCTCTATAAAGCCAGGAGAAGTCGGATGAAGAAGATCTCAACCCAAACTCCAAGTCAGATTGTTACATCCAGGGCACCACAGCCCTTCCCAGCATCCTAGCAGGACCCTGCCACCTTGGAAGCCATTCCCTCCAGCACAGAGCCGAGAAGCGGGGACGTGTCACCCCTGGCACAGAGCTCCAAACATGCTCTTTGCAAAATGCTTTAGGATCCATCCAACAAACCACAGCATTATTCCCCCTCAAGCATGCCTGGGTTTCTTCACTTGGCACAAGAGCAGAGCTCGTTCCAGTTAGCTCATTTCATCAATAAAGTCAAACACCATGTGAAAAAAATTCTGCATCTATTAACAGTCCAAGTGTTCAACTAACAAGCTCCGTCCCACTCATTAAAAATACTTTTATAACAAATCTAAAGCTGAAGTCCAGAAGAAGTGCTCAGCTTCAGTGGTATCTCCAGATGGGGTATATTGGAAAGAGTTCCATACCATGTGCACTGGAGGGAAATGGGGCTGCGCCCTCCATCGGCCTCCTCCACAGGGAGAGCAGGTTGGAAAGGATGTTTTTCAATCATCATTTGTAAATTTATCAAAATATGACATGGGTTAAACATACCTCAGAAAGCTCTCTGAGCAAGCACCTTCTCCAGGAACCCCGTTCCCATCCAGGATTCTTGACCATCATTCTGATTTGTGGGTCACCATCAAACCTGAGTTTACAAAGGTGATTCATGAGCTGAATTGCCATCCTGTGACTGGTATTTTCTTCTTGTAGTAATAGCAACAGGATCAGGCTGTGGACTCCTCAAGTACCCACTACCTGTGCACAGCCCCAAACCACAGACGGTCCTCGCTCACAACTTTGTGGCTGTGGCGGGACGTGCAACGGGCACTTCATGTCACTGTGGAGAAGTTCTGGAGCCAGGTCTGACATCAGGGGAGACAACCAGACACAAGACAAGGCAGATCCACAGAAAAGAAGTAAAAAGCAGTTACCTGACTGTAACAGATGATAAACTGTTTTTCTTCTCTCTTAAGTAGGGCAGTGAGTGCCACAGCAGTGGTGTTTAAAGACCAGATCTTGCCTGTTTGGTGAACAACCAGCAGCTGGTTTTTAATATCAAAACCAACTTTCTACTGAAAAGCAATTGAACGCACCCGTGAAAAATAGTTTCACAGCTTCCTTTCAAGATGGTTTCCAAACAGAGCTAGACACCTAGTAAAAAGCATTACGGCTTTAAAAAAATAATCCTAAATATAACGGTGTCTTTTGGACAGCACTAGCTGGACTGAGCAATACTTGCCTAGTCAAATTGTTCTGGGAGCATTTTGCTGCAGGTTTTTTTTTTTCCTCTCTGCTGAGGTCTGCTACATACTCGAATATTAAGACATCATAAGAAAAATTCCAACACAGCAATTAATCATTAACTGTCGTAGTTTTCCATAAGGTGCAAATTTAAGGTTATAAAACTGTCAGAACTGTTCCACAGGCTGCTTGTGCTGTTGGCTGGATGCGCTTCTAGAAGCGGATGCAGACAAATAGCTGCAGTGCCATGGGCTGCAACCGTCCCCCCCCTGGGAAACCACAGGGCTGCTGAGAGGTGGTCGTGGAGCAGTCCAGCTGGTCATGCTGGCTGGGAGGTTGTCCCTCCAGACGTTGCTTTTTGTCATGAAAGGGTCAGTAGAAACCCATTTGACTTCTTGTCCACAGCCTGCAAGTCACACTGAATGCCTTGGGTGGGCTACAGGGCATGTGGTTCATCTCCCAGTAGGTGGGAAATCAGGAGGGAATGTCAGATGGATTAATTAAGGTGAAGTGAGGATGTGGGAAGCCTTCACTAGAGGAAATGCTGCATTTATTTTGACAGATTATACATCCCTTGAATGACAGCACCTTGGGTCCATAGACCTAAGGAATATGGCTAAGGAAAGTCACTTCCACTTCACAGTGTTTTGAATTCAATCATGTGCAAAGAAACAAGAGGTCACTTACTCAAGGGGCAAAACTATGGCACTTTAGCTTTCCAGAATATCTGGGATGACAAACACACCTCACCAAGCATCCCGAGTCCCCTGGTCTTTTCCAAAGGCTACATGGGTTTGAGGCACAGTGGGTTCCAGAGGACCCAGATCAGCCTACAGCTCCACAGAGCCCCTTTCCCAGCAGCTTCAACAGGACACAGATGTTGCACAGACAAACCAGTGGTTTGACGCATGAGTTGGTCAAACCACAGACGCCATTTCATTTGCCATTTTTGCTTCAGAACAAGCACAACCTTCTGATATTAAAGCGCAGGAAAAGAAATATTCCACAAAAGCATTTTTCACCTTAGTAGAAATAATCCTGGTTTGAGGTGAGTCCTGTCTTAATTGCAATCTGGAATGGGCAGTCAATAGGCATAGATCAATAACTTGCTCAGGAATTACATGGCAAAGCACAGAACTCCACTGTACAACATGCTAGGTGATTACTGAATTATCAATAATAAAGCACAACAGTATTAAGACTCGAAAGTGAAAGCCCTTTTTCTAGAATATGCTTTTCTTGGATAATCGGGACAATTCTTCACCGAGAGATGTGCAGGTTCAAAATTTCCTCTGCAAGAAAGGATGTGAATTAAACCCTGGTCTCTCAGCTCCTGGATCAGTCTGAAGTCACATGGAACTGTTTATAGCCCTTGATTGAAGGAATGCTAAAATACTGCTGGCAAAAAATACTTCAATTCCCTTTCCACATATAGTCATTGCAGGCTCCTTTGAAATTCACTTTTTCTACAACATTTAAACGTATCTAACAATTGCCAAAACAAGAGCAAACCCCATTAGAGAAGGGGAACACATCAGAAAGAATCTATTCTGATAGCAATTTTTTTGCCTAGTCTGGGTCTTGGTAAAATTTGGATTAAAGTGGTCCTAAAGACAGACTATGGGGGAAAACAATTCTTTGGAATAAATCTAGATGGGCAGGCTGAGTACCTCAAATCTCAGACAGCCCCGGCCTAGAGAAATGGGATCTGTGTTACAAATCCCTTTCAAAACAATTCAGATCCAAGGTTTTGGTTCAACCAATTGTGGAGACACAGAATTCAGCTGCAAAAGCTGGACTGGGACCCAGATCCCCCAATTCACTGGCATTTCAATCCTGACACAGATTCAAACTCATCTTTTCCTTTTCAAGTTAAAAGGAAAGGACACGACCACATCCGCAGGCAGAAGGAAAAGGCAAGGAGAAAGCAAAGGGGATGTCAAATCTGATCAGCTTGACACCATGGTGGAAAACATTGGTGGCTTCTCTGATTTATATCTTTCTGCATCTACTTTCTTTGCCTCATTAAAGGACGTGATTTCAGTAACTCTAAGCTCTTAGCAACATCTGCAGTAAAATATTTAACTTGGGTTGGCTACTCAGTGTCCCTGAAAGCCAAGGCTGGGTGGAATTCAAAATCCAGGATGACCTGGATTTTTCCAGCACACCAACCTCTCACAGCACGTTCAGAGCTCATACCGGTACAGGCGTAGACCTGAGCTGTCAGACAAGGGTTTCTTTTTGCTCACAAGAAACAGAAAACACTTGTGGTGTGAAAAAGCACTGAGAACAAAATAATCCGCTGCCTTACTTGGAGCTGGTTACAATTTGAATTTACTACAGAAAGCCTCTGGGGTAAAAAACGAAGTACTGAATGTAAAAGTAGAAATGCTACATTTAATAAAAAAATAAGAGGGAAAAAGCCTGAAGAAAGTGCAGGACAGTTACGGTGCCTTGGCATCTCCACTGATGAAGAGCCTTTGCAGCCAGCAGCAAAGCCCCAAAGTTGGCTGCCACCCTTGCCTGATGTCACAGTAAAAAATGGGTTGAAAATTGTGACATATCTATGATGTAAATCAGTTAGCTCACACATGCCTTGTCCTATTTAAAATACAAAATACCCACCCTGCGTATGTAAAGCCTTTGTGAAATTGTCTGAGGCCAAAGGAAGAAGAAGGAAAACAACAAAAAAAAGACCTTTTACTTCCATCCCACATGGCAGCTTAGCAATCTCAAGGTGACACTGGTGGGGACTTAAATAAATAGCAAATGAAACGTACACTGGGCAAAAACAGATATACTTAAGAAAACACAAAATGTATTAAAAAACCACAATTTTTATTCTGCCATCTGCAGCAGTTTCTTTTCAGTGTTGGGGCGCTTTGCTTGTAATTTAGGTTATAATTGGGACACTGCATAAATTCTGAAATGGTCAAAAAGAGGAGAACTTTCAGCTCCTTCCCTCCCCTTGCTGAGCAGTTCCCTCTACATGGGACCAACTCACACCCAAGGATGGTGGAATGGAGCCATGGAAGGATGTGCATAACCCTGAAGAACCAGGGTTGCTCCAGCCTCGCTGTTGGGTGATTTTATTTCATCTGTGCATTTATTTGCCTGTAAAAAAAGTGAAATAAACCTCCAATACAGGAACCAAATGGGTATGTTATGCACTAGACAGTAATGGAAACATCTAAAAAAAAATTAAAGCCCTGCACTTAGATTTGAAGAGGAAGAATCAGGAAAGCTAAGGTGCTCTGAAGGCATTTATGGAGACAAATAAATGATAAATAAATTTATCTCATAGGCAGCTGTCTGCACACAGGACACTTTATGCTTCCAAAAGCTGCCTAAGGAGCCTGGCTCCTACAAAGAGCTTTGAAGACCTCAACCATCAAGAGGTTTAGTGCAGTGGGTATTTCCTGGTAGTATCATACTACTTCTCTCAACACAGATTTGACCTGTGTCAGATGGGATCACGTGAAATGTAGATCCCAGAGGATGCTGGAGAGGAAGCAGCAAAATGCCACCCACTTTCAAGGTCACAGCTGTGAGGAGATCCCTGCTCATGCTGCTGCACTGATCACTTACATATGAGATGGAACCTTGGATGAGGAATGAAAATGTACCTGTACGGGAATATTCCAGTAAGAGCTGTCGCTGGGCAGCATCACTGCTGGTGGAGCAACACTACGCTGAGCCCCTGCACTGACAAGAACCTCATGGCAGCTACATGGTTATCAACGGGAGACGTTCTCTTGTAAGAAACCTATACAGGGGCTTGAGGTTTTCCAGATCAAAATCAGTTCAAACAGAGGATGAAATGCAGCTGCCTGTCTGTGAGTAAGTTCCTACGCTCCAAAGCAAGTGTGTGACTCATTCAACAAAACCCAAGTGCATCAACATTGAGCCATGGGGCGGATTTTAAAAGGTTGATCATTATTCACCAACAAATTACATTTGTCAACAGAGGGAGAGAATGAGAATTCAGCGTTGCCTGATTCTGGGATTCAGCACCAGCCAGTAAAATGAAAGGATGAGCTCTCCTGAGCAAGGCGACAGTAAGTGTGACATTAAGACAGAAGAGGGAGAACAAGACATAGAGAAGAAGAGCCCAGAACTTGCCTGGCACTGGCTGGTGCTGCTGTAGCGTCACTGGCTGCAATCAGGAGCAGGGGTCTGAATACTCCCAGGCTGCTGCTTACCAGCAAGGAGCTGGGAAGAGACGCAGGGAGCTGGATAAATAAGAAGAGACTTAAGAATAGATGCAGGGAGCTGAGAAAAGATGAAATGAGCTGGGAAAAGATGAGGGGAGGTAGAAAAAGATGAGGGGAGCTGGATAAATAAGAAGAGAGAAGGGAAAAAATGCATTAAGCTGGGAAAAGATGAGGGGAGCTGGATAAATAAGAAGAGAGCTGAGAAAAGATGCAGGGAGCTGGGAAAAGATGCAGGGATCGTTACTGGTCCAGTTTTTCTGCAACATCAACACTGTGATTAGTGCTTTGGCAACGTGGCTGTGTGAGAACAGTTGGTGTCAGGTTGGAGCAGGACAGGACTGTGAGAAGGAGGAAAAGCCCTTTGTGAGAGGAGAGCTGGGCAGCAGCACTGCTCCATGTACTGGAGGAGTCCAGTATAGAGACAGTCTGGTCTGCACCCTGGTCAAGGTACTAGCTTGGGTGGGCACCTACACCCTGGATCTTTACGCTAAGGACTTCATTCTGACAGCATTTTGGGTAGTTTTAGTACAGCTTTGTAGTTTAATTTCTTCTGACAGTGAGAAGGAACCCTTAAGGTTTCTGTAAACCAGCCTGTTTACAAGCCAGTGCCAAACAGAGAGCCGGGTCCAATGTGGCCTGCGAGCAGCCAGCCTCACCACTGCAAAATTACACGATGGAGTACAGGAGGTGCCACAAGGCATTAATCTCCTGATGTGCAATTCTATCCTTGAAATCTCTGCATGACAGATACATAAGCAGCTCAGACATGACTGAGGGAAATTTAATGAAGCAGCAAATTACAGTATTGCCCAGGATTTTCCACCCGAGATACCTCATAGGTATTTCCCAGTACTCACTCATCGGCAGTTGTGGTCAGAGCAGCTCCTTTCTGGCGTCTTGTGGTGGCACTGCTGCTGCCATGGTGCTGGTGGTCATGGGTCTCTGGGCCACATCAGGGCACTGTCATCAGATAACAGATGAGTGGTGCCAGCACAACACAACAAAGTTGTTCGCCTAGACCTAGTGTGATCCAAAGGAGCCTTCTGGTACCTGCTCTTAGGTGTTTTGTGGGTGAGTCTGGTCCTAAAGCCCCTCAGGATAGGTCCTTAAGCCAGCCAGCCCTTGCCTTGGTCAAGGAACAGCCATTAGCCTCTAACTCACGAGTGTTCACAATCAAATAACAAACATCTGGGACTACAATAATGCTTTGGTTTCAGGATCTCCACGTGCTTTCCAAACTCAGGAGAAGACAGATGGCAAGACAGAGGCAAGAAGAGCAGCAGTACAACACCTATGGAGACAGGAGAAGGGAGCAGAACCCACCTGAGACACACCTCATGGGATGGGTCCAGCCTCATCTCTGCAGTGACTTCAGATCCAGAAGGCAATTAAGCTGTGTCTTAAGGAACATCAGGTATACTCCTGACCTGATCCATTCATGGAAATCCCTCTGCATCCCCAGACACAGTAACTTCCCTCCAATTAAAGAAAAGTATATTGGCTGTCCTGGATGGGTTTGCACTCAGACACTATGACAGTACCGCAAGGGAGGAAAAGCACCATAAAAAGAGAAGCAGCAGAACCCCCATGCACATCCCTGAAGCATCCTCTGTCCAGAACATCTCCAGTGCAACATGGCCAAGAGCACCAACTGCCCAGGCAGCTGAGGAAACCCACCATGAGGACTCTTACCACAGTACTGGCTGTGTACGGAGTATTTAATTTGACACTCTTTGGCACTCTCATAATCTTTTCCTTTATGATTAATATTAAACGAGTCATATTCCTTCTGGAATTTCCTAACTGTGTCTGTTTATGTTTTTCTCTACATCATAGTTAATATTGTAAGATTGCCTCTTTTCTTTTTTTCTCTTCTGTTTCACATTCATATGTTTTTCCTCATTTTATAAATTAGGTTTCTTGTTTAGTAGTCATGACAACATCTAGCTGTGGTGGTTACACCACAGCCTGGTTTGTTTTGTTTTTTTTTAGTTTTCTCCCCACTCCCACCCCCCAGTCTGTCTTAGGAAAAAATAAAATATCCTTTAAATAAAGAGCAGCATGAAAATAAATGAAAGGGGCAAGTCTGGTCCTGACTCCTCCTTCTTTCCCTCCAATGACCCACTGAAACAAGACTTCCCAGGATGGTGGGTGAGCACTCATTTGGCTTCAATCCTATGAAGTCTTATCCACTTAGTTAACTTCAGTGGGAATACTGAGAGCACATCAAGTGAAGTGCACATATGTAAGTCTTTAAAACCTGGAGGCCTGTGCCTGCAAGGCAGAAAGCAAAAAGCTGGAGCTGCATTTTCCTTCGGGGTGTTGATCATTGCACAACAGCTACAGGGTTGTGGGGTTACAGGGGTGAGCACAGAGATGTGACCCTCCTTGGGGGGTAAGGTGACTTCCAGGAGGCACTGTAGCTCAACATCATTTTCTGAACAGGGATCATGTGGACCACCAGTGGGCTGGCCACTGCAGCTCCTGAACACCCACTTGATGGCTTCTGCATCTCCCTTTTGCTCTGGACTCTCAACAAAACCCCATGGTTGAAGGCAGCAGGACCCTTGCTTCCACCTCTGCACTCTTCATACTGATTAGCAGGACATGGTGATTAGAATCTATCAGGGCAACCTGAAGATCAGGCAAAGGAACTTCAAAGCAAAAGGGGCATCCAACCACAAATTTTTTTTTTTGACCAGGGGCATATTGGGGAATAGTTTGGTTTTTGAAGCACCAACATTATATTTCAGTCTTCTAGGATATTGGTAAACAGTAGCTTAAAAGGAATTTAGGCTTCTTAAACAATAAGAGTGTATTTTATTTTAGACTTCTCCCATGATCACAGTAAGTGGCCATAGGTTATGGGTCTGTGTTTACCCAGGGCAAGAGATATGTAAAATTCCATGGTGTGTTTTACATACTGAATGTAAATTACCCATTCCATGGATGGCAGACACACTGAGCACAGCGCTGAACCAAGAGAAGGCAATGAGGAAAGGAAAGGGAAAAGGCTGGGAATTTAACAAAGGCAGACGAATCTTTAATACAGAAGAACCTCTGGGAGCCCTGAGACACTGTGTCCAGATGTTTGGAGGTCGATGTAACCTGATTCCAAGAAGGAAGAGGATGTATTTCTTAAAATTCCCTGTTGTGCTTTAATTTACTGCAGTCTTGCAGAGGACGCATGTGGTGATCACAGGTGGAGTTTCAGATTGACCATAAACATGAAGTTGGGGGCAAAAGACTTGAGCTATTTCAGGTTTGGCTGCCAAGATGGTTGAGGTACAGATTTCCATAAAAATATCTCCTTCCCCTACACTCCAGTACCAGTAATGGGGGGCCAGAGGAAAACCCTCCAGCAGAGACACTGCAGAAACTAACTGATGCAACCAGGACCAGAGACAGGCAACTGCTTTTAGGCTGATCACTTCTTTGCTGGGTGGAGAAGGGGAAGGAGGAAGAAATATAGGATGGATGGAAAACATTTTGAAATTCCAGTTCTTATCTGCAGTCACGTTTCTTCTCAACAGCCCCAGGAAAATGATATCTCTCCTTCTTTAGGACCCTGCTGCCTGCCTCTGAACACTCTGTGGAGAGGAAAGAAAAATGTTGGCCCTATAGTGTCTCTGGCACCACCCCATCTGCCCACTGAATCATGGTGATAAGCGTTGATTTGGATGCATTTGGTTTCAGAGTGCCCCTTCCCCCAGAGCCTGACCCTTTTACCTTGGGTTTACTACCTTTGAGGTTCTGGCCTGCAGGAATGATCAGTGTTTGCCTGGGAGAACTGGCTGATTTGCCATTATTCCTACATAAGGATTTGCCTGGGGATTAGAACCAGTTTTCAAGGGCTGGCTATGGAATAAATTACATTATTGATGCAATAAAAGCAATCCCTGTCCCTTCCCCATTCTTCACTCCTGCCATTCCCAACCCCTGTCCAAACAGTGCTGAGTGAGTTGGTATTCCAGAGGAAATATTCTACTTTTTTGCTAACCGTGCTCTGAATTTTGTACCATCCCTATATTTCTTCAGCCCACAGCACCCAACAGCAGGAGCTGCCAGGTTCTCTAAAGTAGGCCATGATGTGACAGTTGACTAGTGGTTGAGAAATTATTGTCTTTCCTTCAAACCCAACCTGTTTCATGTTATAGGAATTCATAGTTCAACAAAACCCTCTTTCCCTAACCTCTTACTTTGCTCAGGAAGAATGAATGACCTGAGCTTTCATCATTTACCCTCTTCCAAAATGAACCATCTCCTCAAGAAAGGAGGATGCAGCTGAAAGAGATACAGAGGAAACTCACCATCCTCAGGACTCCTGGCACAGGGCAGCACCAGACCCAAGACTCTGGGCATGAATTTAGCAAAAGACATTGGAAATTAGGTAAAAATGGCTCCGATAGAGGAAGTGGTCAAGGTAAGAATGAAAACAAATTCATCAAACCTTTTTTATTTAACCAGGAAAAAATATGAGCTTCATGAAGAAACAACCAGTACAGTTATTTGAGTGATCTGTGCAGCCAGGTGCTATCAAACACTTCAGGCATTGGAAACCTAGGCAGATAAGAAGGAGGATGTAGAGACAAATATCTAAGCATATGGGTGGGGGGGCACTTCCATTCCTGGGGCTCATGACCTGACCTGAGAGCAGATCAGCAGGAAACACATCAATACAAAACACTGCATGGTGGGAGGAGAAGCATTTTGCAAAAAACATTTGTCACAGACGGGTTTGGTTCCTCATTTCAGCTGCTCATTTTTGTGGCTTCACTGGTTAGAAAGGCCACTGGAGGAGCACATCAGACTGGGGAATTCCTCTGACTCTCAGAGCAGACCTGGGGCTTCTGCATCTTCAAAGAGGAAGAAGGTTCTGCTACATCCTAGGGTGAGGGAAGGGTTAATGGAGAACATACAGCTGTAGGTGCAACTTCAAGCCCATCTTGAGCCAATGGTGCTGAGCTGGACAGAACAGCCACAGCTGGGGCTGTTGGCACAAACTGAATGTAGAGTATTACCTGAGCACTACAGAAGACAATCAAGATGGTGCAGGGGCACTCCAGAAGCAAGACAGGCAGACAGGCAGTAACCACCCATCACAAGGAGAAAGGGTCCTCAAAATGCCTGACCCTCTCATCTTCTTCTTCACTCGCAAGGTGCAAGGAATTAATCCATGAGTCCTACTAGCTCTGTTGGGCCATAATCTGGTGCCAAACATTCCCCAACTGCTAAGGATTTACTGCTTATTTTGTGAGCTTTACTGCTTGACTTGCTCCACACTCCCATGGCACTGCCTTCTACATGTGATTTCTGCAAGTAGGAGAGACCTGTGTGATGCATATGTAGGCACAGGAAAGATATGGACCTGATGGAGCGGGTCGAGAGGAGGGCAACAAAGATGATCAGAGGGCTGAAACACTTCTCCTACGATGACAGGCTGAAGAAGTTGGGGTTGTTCAACCTGGAGAAGAGAAGGCTACAGGGAGACCTTATAACCACCTTCCAGTACCTGAAGGGGGCCTACAGAAAGGCTGGAGAGGGGCTGTTTACAAGGGCCTGTAGTGAAAGGACGAGGGGTAATGGGTTTAAATTAGAGAAGAGTAGATTTAGACTGGATATCAGGAAGAAGTTCTTTACCTTGAGGTTGGTAGAACAGTGGAATAGGTTCCCCAGGGAGGTGGTTGGGGCACAGTCTCTGGAGATATTCAAGGTGAGGTTGGACAAGGCTCTGAGCAGCCTGGTCTAGTTAAGGGTGTCCCTGCTCACTGCAGGGGGGCTGGACTAGATGACCTTTGGAGGTCCCTTCCAGCCCTAAACATTCTATGATTCTTAGCTGAATGAATCAGCTCATGGCTACTAGAAAGTCCTTGGGATCTTCCTCTTCCTTGGGATCATCTCTCTTCTCACCAGCACAAGTCATAAGAAGTTCTGATGTGTTGAGCAGGGAACACTGGTTTAGGCACTTGCTTTCTCAGCCTTTGCAGAACTGCTGCTGATCAGGGGTTTCTCGGTCCTGGCAAGTTTTTCTGATTAAAAATATGGTGTAAATTTAAAGTGCCATCTCTCTTTCTGAATAGCTCCACATGTGGATAGCAAGCCCATGCTGAACTTATACTGTTCCTGTTCAGCTTAACCCATCTTCAAAGGGGGTTGCGTATGTGTAAAACTAGCAGTTAATCAAGAACACCTCCCAGGGGCAGACAGACTGTCAAGAGTGCTCCTGGGAGGGATGAAATGCCGGAAGGCTGTGCTGCTATCCAGCGAGATCTGGACAGACTGGAGAGATGGGCAAAAGCAAACCTAATGAAGTTCAACAATTATAAGTGTAGAGTCCTACACCTGGGGAGGAACACCACCAAGTACCAGTACAGGTGAGGGGTAGACCTGCTGGAAAGCAGCGCATGGCAAGGGACCTTGGCATCCTGATGGACAGTAAGTTATCCATGAGACAGCAATGTGCCCTTGTGGTCAGGAAGGCCAGTGGTACCCTGTAGTGCATGAAGAACAGTGTGGCTAGGGGAGGTTCTCCTCCTCCTCTACTTTGCACTAGTAAGATCACATCCTGAGTATTGTGTTCAGTTCTGGTCTCCACATTTCAAAAGGGACAGAGATGTATATTAGAGAGAGTCCAGCTGAGGCTACCAGGCTGATGAAGGGACTGGAATGTCACTTTTATGAGGAAAGGCTGAGAGCCCTGGGGCTGTTTAGCCTGGAGAAGAGAAGCCTGAGAGGTAATCAATGTTTACAAATATCTGCAGGGTGGATGTCAAGTAGAAGAGGCCACTTTCTTTTCAGCTGGGCTTTGTGATAGGACAAGAGGTAATGGTAACAAGGTGAAATGCAGGAAGTTCCACCTCAACATGAGGAGAAGCTTTTTAACAGGGAGAGTGACAGAGCCTGGAATAGGCTGCCCAGAGAGGTTGTGGAGTCTCCTTCTCTAGAGACTTTCAAGACCTGCCTGGATCTGTTCCTGTGTGGCCTACCCTGGGTGTTCCTGTGTTGTCAGGAGGGTTGGACTTGATAATTTCTAGAGATCCCTCCGACCCCTACTATTCTATGATTCTATGAAACGGAAAGGTGAGAGTTCCTCTGAGGAAAGTAAGAGAGGTGAGACCTCGTGCTACAAACACAGGCCTTGAAAAAGGAGTTCTGAGGCTTGAGGCTCAGCTGAGCTCAGCCACTGACTCAGTTTATGCCAGAAAAAAAAATCCATTAACTTTCTGCAAAATGCCAACATCACCCCTGAGAAGGGGAAAAGGACACTCGCAAACCATTCTCCCGGCAAGGGTCAGCACCAACCCCTGTGCAGCGTCTCCATCCCAGGCTTGGGTGGGCACACACTGGAAAGAGCTGGGCACCTCTGCCTGTGTTCAGGCATGACATTGTTGCAAACAAACCACAGCTGCTCCAGGAGTATCGTGCACTAACTGTCAATTTCTGAGTCACTGGCTTCAAGAAATGCCAGTTTTTATACCAAGATGAAAGTAATGAGTGACACAGGTTTCCTGCAATTTCTAGCTCTTGCATCACCAAAGAGATAATGTCTTTGGTGGTGCCTGGGGAACAGGATAATACAGCTGTGTAAACTGCGTGTGGGCTAAAGTATCTCGGGGCTGCATCCTCATCCCAACACTTCCAAAGCAAAATAAAACCTCTCTGGAGGCAGCATCATTACAGAGAAACATTAAACCCAGCAGCTTGGCCCAGAACAAGCAAAGGAGTTATTTTCATAAAAGCAGGACACTATAAAATCCATCTTCACCTCTATCCCTAAGCAGACAGGACAGCAAATTCCATGGCTTTATCTTTACTCTGAAATTACATGAGACTCATTTAATGTCTTTAATGAAAGCTACCAAAACTTTCTGTATGGGATAGAGGTACAACTTGCAGCTCTGATCTGGGGGTAGTTTTACAGATGTTCATTCAGCTGACACAAGGCACGCTTAAATCCACACACTTAGCACATCCAAAAGATGCACTAATTTAACTTGGCAGAAAATCACCTACTGAAATATGAAAATTCAATAAAAAACCTGAGTTGACCACCTGGGAGAAGGATGGAAGGTACCACCTGGGCACACAGGTACATCTTGATGGACTTTGAGTTACTCTGATTGCCCCAAATGAAGATCTGGCCCATGAGTTGGTATCTGCTGCTCAGGTCTCTGCCCAGCAGGTCCACACGCAGCCGTGTACACTACCGCAATGCCAACAGCCTGCACCAGCTTCACATCTGCACACCCCTCCCTGTGGGCGCAGACATTGAGGAAGACTCCTCCTGCTGAGAAAGATGTGCAGAGCTGAGGCTCTCCAGGGAAATTTGGACATTGCTAAAGATGGAATCAAGCTCAACCCAGAAACCCAACATCTGGGCAGAGTCTAAACTGCTCTGTCACCCAAAGATAACCAGAGGATAGATGGAAGAGCTGTAGTGGTGGGAAGCCCTCCTCTCAGCTGTAGCCATTGACTGCAGCGGAATCCTCCCTGAGCTCCCAGGAGCAGCGCACAAAAGGCAGCTGCCCACTCTCAGCCCCTTCCGCTCCTTGAGTGGGCACATTCTGTCTTCACACATCTATATCTGACACTATTAAATTATTCTCTCCATAATACATGCATTAAACATTCCCTTCAAAAAAAAGTTAATAATCTCCCATCTGTTTCCAGTTAGGCTGTTCTGATTTCTTCTCTTTTGAAATAGAATACAAAACATCATTTAAAGGTCCTGTCATCTAGATGGTGGGAGGAAAGAAATCAAAATCCAAATACTACCACCACCACTGTCACCCTGCCGAAATGCAAAGACCTGGTAAGAGCCAAGGGCTAGGAACATGTAACATGACCAGATCAGGAATAAGGCACAGAAAAAGTAATTAAACTTGGAAGAACTTTCCCGTAACTTCAAACCATTACACTGAAACTGGATAAATCTACAGCTTAAAGACATTTGACACATTATCAGTGGGCGAGTACTTTGGCTTGGGCCACGTTAATGAATTGTAATGGTTTTAGTTAACTTTAGTTAACTTTTAACACCTAAACATAAATAAGGAAGCATCACTGGAAATACAGTAATAGAGAATGTTTAAGATTGTGTCACTGACTTCAGTAACATCTCTGGTTTATAGCTGGTCTGGCTCCTAATAGACATAATGTTTCATACACACACTTAGACATACATGCAGTCACATGTGCAACACATACTTCATCTCCCATCCTTGTTTGGACCCAGATGCTGCAGTGCAGCACTGAGCAGATCACATCTGGAAGGCGCAGATGTTCTGAAGCTCTTGCAGCCTCGCCAGCTCGTATGGTTTCACTGACAACATCATCATAATTGGTTTTTCTCTTTGAGTCCAAGCACCTGGAAATTCTGCTAGAGGATTTCAGACACAAAGGTTCTGGAAGGCGGAGAAATTTTGACAATCAAATGAAAAATTAAAACCGAGAGAAAAACCCCAACCAGAACAACCAACCCCAACCCAGAACCCTAGGAGTCTTAAGTACTGCACAACCTCTTCCCTGGCAAAGGAAGGACCACTTGTGGTGGATGTCAGCCATGTCATTTAATACAGCTCTGGAAGGTGTTCACGTAGTGTGAAGAGAAGAGCTGTCTAAAGCCTACACTGAGCAGCATGGAAAATGAGATCTCAGAGTACCCTGGAAGGCTGTTACATTGCAGAAACGCCAAGGGCAGCCAGAACCAGTTCAATTTTCATTATACTTAAGCATATCTTTCAATCTGGGGATCTAATCTGTGATCTTTGTACATCGGTGCTTAGCAATATGTCCAAGGACATGAGGTCACCAGGTCCTTGGATCTCCCTGGATTGGTTATGGTGATTACTGTGGCACAGAGATGACTCTCATGGCACCGAATGAAGCCATCGCTGCTGGGAGAGCCTGACACACGTGGCACCTTCCACCACGAACCTGAAACCCATCTGGAACTCATCCCTCTGGCACAGCCACACATTCTCTCCCCTCCTTGCCATTGTATCTTTCTGTCATATGAGCAAACATAATGCTGCTCTGAAACAGTATTCTTGGATGGCCAAACTCACTCAAGCTCTTCCTGGCCCCAAAATCAAAAGCACCAGTCAACAGTGAAAATGAATACGGACCTTCCTGATTTTTTATAGACACAGCAGCACCCTGCATCCTGGGGGCCTCCTGTGTAAATCTCATTTCATATCTGGATGTCAAATCTCATTCTCAGGTTTTATCAACAAAACCATTATCAGTAGCAGAGGTGACAAAATGGGAGGCCCGGCCCAGCCCAGGACAGCTCAATAAGATGCCCCCAAGACACTTTGAACCTTCTTCCGTGGCAACCAGCATGGTTCAAATCACACAACCAAACGAAGAATCATAGAATGGTTAGGGCACCTTGAATATCTCCAAGGATGGGGCCTCAATCACCTCTGGGGAGCCACTGTTCCACCAACCTCAAGGTAAAGAACTTCTTCCTGATATCTAGTCTAAATCTACTCTTCTCTAATTTAAACCCATTACCCCTCGTCCTTTCACTACAGGCCCTTGTAAACAGCCCCTCTCCAGCCTTTCTGTAGGCCCCCTTCAGGTACTGGAAGGTGGTATAAGGTCTCCCTGTAGCCTTCTCTTCTCTTCTCTAGGCTGAACAACCCCAACTTCTTCAGCATGTCTTTGTAGGAGTGGTGTTTCAGCCCCCGATCACCTCTGTGTTCCTCCTCTGGACCCGCTCCATCAGGTCCATGTCTTTCCTGTGTTGAGGGCTCCAGAACTGGATGCAGTATTCCAGGTGAGGTCTCACAGAGCAGAGTAGAGGGGCAGAATCACCTCTCTTGATCTACTGGCTGCACTTCTCTTGATTCAGCCCAGGATACAATTGGCCTTCTTGGCTGCAATTGCACACTCATGTGTGCAACATTGCAGCTGTACATGTTGGCTCATGTACAGCTTCTCATCCACCAACACCCCCAAGTCCTTTTCTGAAGAGCTGCTTTCCAGCACCTCATATCCCAGCCTGTATTGATAGTGAGAGTTGTTCCAATCCAGGTGTAGGACTCTGCATTTAGTCTTGTTGAACCTCATGAGGTTCACCTGGGCCCACCTCTCCTGCCTATCCAGGTCCCTCTGGATAACATCCTGTCCCTTCAGCCTTTCAACGGCACCACTCAGCTTGGTGTCATCTGCAAACTTGCTGATTATGCTCTAGATCCCACTCTCAATATCATTAATGAAGATATTAAATAGTACAGGTCTCAGCACAGACCCCTGTCACTGTTCTCCATCTGGACATCGAGCCATTGACCACCACCCCCTGGATGAGACCATACAGCCAATTCCTTATCCACTCAACAGTCTACCCATCAAATCCATATTTCTACAACTTGGCGAGTAGGATGTTGTGGGGGACTGTGTCAAAAGCTTTGCAGAAGTTGATACAGATCACATCTACAGGTAGACCTTTGTCTATAGATGTAGTCACCTTATCATAGAAAGCCGCTAGATTCTTCAGGTGGGACCTGCCCTTGATGCAGCCATGTTGGCTGTCCTTCATCACCCCACTGTCTTCTATTTGCCTTGTTAGACCCTCTAGGAGAATCTGTTCCATGATCTTCCCAGGCACAGAGGTGAGGCTGACAGAGCGATAGATTTCAGGGTCTTCCTTTCTATCCTTTTTAAAAATGGGTGTAACATGTCCCTTATTCCAGTCCCCAGGGACTTCACCTGACTGCCAAGACTTTTCAAATATTATGGCAAGTGGCTTGGCGACTACATCAGCCAATTCTTTCAGGACTCTGAGATGAATCTCATCAGGTCCCATGGACTTATGTATGTTCAGGTTCCTCAGGTGGTCACGAACCTGATATTCACACACAGTGGGTGGGACTTCACCATCCTGGGCCACACCTTGCAGTTTAAATTGGGGAGTGTTGGGAGAGAGGTTGTCAGTGAAAACTAAGGAAAAAAAATTGTTGAGAACCTCAGCCTTCTCTTCATTCATTATTGCTAGCCCACCATTTTTACTCTTCAGAGGGAGGTATGTTTTCTTTGATCTTCCTTTTTTTATTGACATACCTGTAGAATCCCTTCTTTACATCCCTTGCCAAGTTCTGCTCCAATAATGACTTGGCCCTCCTGACCTCATCCCTACATAATTGGTCAGCATCCCTATACTCTTCCCAGGGTATTTGTCTCTGCTTTCACTGCTTGTGAAGCTCCTTCTTGCTTTTTAGTTTGACCAGTAGGTCTTGGCTCAGCCACACTGGTCTCTTCCCTTAAAGCACCAAAAAAAACCCCAAAACCACCACCACAACAAAAACAAAAAAAAAAAAAAAGAAAAAAAGCCGCCAGCAACCTGAATACCACAGTTTCTTTTTGATTTAAAAAAACCCCAACAAACGAATAAAAAAACCCCAACATACCCCAAACCCAAATCTGTGGGATCCTTCATGGTTTCTCTCCGCATGCCAGCAGGATGACTGATGGTAAATCACACCAGCTCCAGGGCTCTGGAGCAGACTGCTGCCAGGCGGCTCCGCCTGTTGGAGTCACTGACGGTCCCCTTTCCAATTAATCAAGTTCCCATACTGATTAACAGCATGATTCATGTCTCTCGTTAGGCGCATTCTGTAACAAACAAGGCTGTATTTCAAGGCTGCTGGCTTAATGGTTAAAATAAATACCTTCCAAATTTCTATTTTCAAGTAGCTGAACCTTTTCCACCTTTACAACTAATTCAGACTTCCTTCAAATTATTTTTCTAAGTAATATAACAATTTGTTTTTCATTAGAGCTTGTCAAAGCCGGACTTGGGTTTATTTTGAGAGAAACCAGCGCTCTCCAGTAACTGTTTAGTACAATTTGAATGACGCCCAAAGGGGTTATTGCAGCCACAATCAAAATAGAGTTTACAGCACTGGCTACGGGTGACACTTTATTTAATGATTTAAAAAAAAAACACCAAAAAAACCAAACAAAACCAAAAAACAACAAAAAAAATCCACAAACAAACAAACAAAAAAACACAATGAGAAAAAAACCCCAGCCCTCTGAATCAGAAGATAATTAAATGCACTCCTATGGCTAACAGTAAGTGTTTCTAAGTCGCTCTGACTACTGCAGAATGTAAGAGCTTAACTTGTTGCTAACTAATACCAGACACCATTATACGAGCAGCCTTATTTACTGATTTGGGGTGGTATGTGCTGGTATTCTTGTGTCTGGCACGGCAGCCTCGCCTCTCAACTATCAAGCTGGATGTGAAATCAAATACAGGCGTGATTAAATACTTTGGGTTCTGCCTGCTTAAGTTAGATTTTTTTTTTGGAGAGGGTATAACTTGGTATTTAAATTAAGGTGGCTTATATGTAACAAAAAATCTATCCCTTAACTTCATTGATTGCATATTCCTTTTGTTTTGCCATTGAGAAAAGCCGAGATGGAGCCACACCGGGGCTGAGGACCCCGGCCACCCCTGGCATGTGGTATGGGGTTGGGTGCACAGAGCTGACCTGGAGGCTGCAGACCTGATTATTACTCTCCACAAATCCCAGTCCAGCGCTTCGATGATCCCAAACAACCTTTTAAAATGCTCTCCCCACAGCCTTCCTCTAGGACCCGAGTCCAAGGCAGAGTTTTAAACAACTGAGCTGCAAAGCTATTTTCCATCAGACTGTTCCTCCTCTAGTAGCAAACCTGTGTTCTGCTGTTACTTTTCCTAGCACATACCCTATTTGTTGTTTCTTTCTAAACAAAACAAAAATCAGCAAAATTGGAGACTTCTGCAAAGGCTTTGTTTTTGCAGGACAAGGGCTGCACTGCTGCCCAGCCCAAGCTGCCAAGTGCCCACTCACACCCTCCAGGGATGCTGGTCCAGGGGGACCACGCTCCCCAGCATCCCACCCCGTGGGGGATGTGCAGGTGAAATCAGAGCCTGGCCTGGGGGTATCACCTGGAAGAACATCATCTGCAGTCTCTTTGATGTTCTTAACTCCAGGGTACTCCCGTTGATGATATCTACAGAAGTGCAGAGCAGACACCTGCGTTTCCTGGCTGCTGCCTCCCAGCAGCCCAGTGGTGTCTCCTACAACATAATAAGCAATGGCTTTATTCTCATGCACAAAGTAATCATAAGGTAATGACACTTCTCTGCATCAATGAAGAAAAAAAACTACTTGAGCAGTGCAAATCAGAGTATCATTTTAGTTGGAAGAGAACTTTAAGATTATCAAGTCCAACCACTAACTTGGCACTGCCAGGGCACCACTAAACCATGTCCCTCAGCACCACATCTCCACAGCTTTGAAACCCCTCCAGGGATCATGGGGACTCCACCACTGCCCTGGGCAGCCTGGGACAGGCCTGAACAACCCTGGAGGGGGTTGAAGAAATTGTTCATCAGCTCCAGCTTAAACCTCCCCTGGCACAACTTGAGGCCAGTTCCTCTTGTCCTGTTGCTTGTCCTCTGGAAAGTGAGCCTGACCCCACCTGGCTCCAACCTCCTGTCAGGGAGTTGTAGAAAATGTCCTATAGGGGCATAATTAAAACACAAATAAAGGTCCTGATTCTTCTGCCACAAGTGTGGGACTTGAGTAACCCCGAAAATCCTCCAGGCAACACACTCTGATTTACACCACCCTTAAGAAAAAAAGCACAAAACTGAGCTCATATCTGACTAGTGAAAACAAACAGAAGATTAAGACACTTTCTGCAGGGAATGGGGGGAAGCTGTTTAATTTTTGTTCCCCCTCTCTGGGCTGCTGTGGTGACCTCTGCTACCTCCTAAGTCAGCACCACAATGTGCTGCAGCTGTGGCACAGCAACAGCAGGATTTAATTTGCGCGTGTGTGGCTGGCAGGGCAGGTCCTCCCTCCAACAGCTTGTGGCATGGCAGAGGCAGCAGCGGGGGAAGCAGGGGGCTTGGTCTTCCCCTCACAAAAAGAACGGGGGGACACACACATGACACACACTCCCACTTCGCCACCCAGGCACAGCCTGAGACAGGAGATAGGATCAAGGAGAGGAAAAATGTCCTTTCCCATCAACATTTTTAGAAGGTTGGGGGTTGTCCAAGCCAAGGGGAAAATAAAAAAAAAAAAAGGGATATATATTTTTTTTCAACAAATGTTTTCTCTTTTAAAAAAAAAAAAAAGAAGGTATTATAAATTTATTCAAAAATTTTTTTCTGTTTTAAAAAAAAAAAAAAGAAGGTATTATAAATTTATTCAAAAATTTTTTTCTGTTTTAAAAAAAAAAAAAAGAAGGTATTATAAATTTATTCAAAAATTTTTTTCTGTTTTAAAATAAAAACAAAGAGGACAAGGACTTTGCTGCCCACTCTCCTGCATGATCCTGGCTCCCAGCATCAAAAAAGGCTGCAAATCTCCAGTGTGATGCCCAACTGGGCAAAGGGTAGTGCTCAGAGCTTGTTTTCCAAGAGAAAAAAAGCTGAAGGTTTCTGCTGTGAGAGGTTTCTGCTGCAGGCCCCCACATCCTAGGTCCTCCCCCCTGGCCCTCCATCAGCTTATAAAGCTGCTGCCTTCCAGTGCAGGTTTTTGGCTGCACCCAGAGAGCTGCCTTGGGGAGTTTTCTTTGTCAGTGCTCTTAAGTTCAAGGGGGTTTTGGTTGCAGAGTTTTTATCTTTGCCTTCTGCAAGGCTGGAATTTCAACTTAGCTCTTGGCATTGTCATCCCTCTGCTTTATATGGAGGCTCCTGATCCCAGGACATCCCAAGTTTCAGCCCAGTGCCAAACCTGTGAGGGAACAGGACCAGTGGCAGCAAAGAATTGGCAACCCCAAGGCTTTGCCGCTTTGGCTCCTTTGGAGAACTTATGTCATGATGAGTGACACTGGGGCTGAGCTCATCCCGGCATGATGGAGGATGCTCTACATGGGAGGACATGTGGGTTCTTGTGGGCTACAGAAAGGAGTCAGGCTACCCTGATTAATTCAAATACAAAGAGATCTGAAGGCCTAAAACTCTTTCCTCATCCTAAAGACCCCAAATTGTGCCTATATGACTCTGACCCAGAATAATGTGGTGGAAGCACAGGAATGACACACATTTCCAACACTGCTAGCCTTAGACTTTCCCCTTCTTTCTGGATTTTACTTTTGTGATACTGAAGTTCATTCTCATCTGGTACAGCCAAAACCAGCCCCTGATGTAAGGAACCTCAGCCCCCTCCTGCCTGTGTTCTCTAACCCAGCACCACCAGCCAGCTTGCAGGGGCAAGGTGGCTTTTTCCTGGCTTCTTCGGCTTTCCTCTCACTTCCCCTCATCAACTCATTTGCCAAGCAGTGTAATTTTACTGCCTGGCTTAAGGAGCCAAGAATACGTTCAGTGGTGTAAGTTGTGCGTTAGACATCGTGAAAAACATGCAGCTTCAGGGCTTTAGGAGCCAGCTCCAGAGAAAAGCGAAACACCCACAGAGCTGCAAGGCCAGGGGTTTGAACCCTCTCTGGTTTCACTTACAGGCACTGATCCTGAGCCCTCTCTGGCCATGAGTGGTTGGGTGCAGGGACAGAGCAATGGGCATGCAAAGGTGACTGTGTGCACACCAGGGATGGAAGCATCAGCTGGGAAGGAGGGGAGATAACATGATCTTAGAGGTGGTGTGGTGGTAATGGATCCTCTGTCACCAACCTGCAGGCAGAGGAAAGGACTTGCCTTTCCCACACAGAACTTCCATTCCCCTTCCCCTTAAAACCACAACTTCCTTAGGGCATGGACAGGCTCTGGCTTTATGCTTCTATAGAACCAAGAATAACAGGGTCCAGAGCTCACCTGTGGTCTCTGGTAAGACCCTCCAAGAACTCTTTTTCTTCTCCTGAACATGGAGGTGCTTCAGAACTGTTCAAATATTTTCAAGGCTCAGACTCCAATACTACTACAAAATCAGTCAGCTGGTACCATCAGACTCAAAAGGAAAGAACCATTCATCAAAGTGAATAAAAGTAAATATAAGTAAAACCTTGGCCACTGTGACCACCTGCATCTGGCTAAGAGAACATCACTTTCAAGAGCCACCACCAAGAAACATTCTGTGAGAACAACCTCATCCTTAATGAATTAGAGGTGTTCAAAACACCAACCCCAGCATTGGAAGTTTAAACCTAATGAGGAGATGCTCACGTCCCCGCTCCAGACTCCAGCATGTTGGCGAACACAGTCCTACCTCTGCACAGCAGCTACAAAATGTTCCTGTACCCTCCGGGAGAATGACAGTAAGTGGTAGCAAAGAGTTGTCAATACTTAACGAACTCTCAAAAACTCTAAGAGCTGTTGGTTTGACTTGAGCAAAAGCCAAACTCCACCTCAGGCTTAGGAGGAGGTTTCTGTGGCTCAGACTGGCCATTTCTCACCAGTCTGTTTTTACAGGGCTGGAGAACAGAGCTGAGCAGGGAAGGAGCTGAGTTATGAGTCTCTCCTCCAGCTTTATTCCTGGCAGAGACAAACTGCAGCAGTGTTGCTCAGCACGTCAAGTCTGGCACCTGCTCACTATAAATCCCTAACGATGTTGAAAATTAAACGTCCGTTTAGTTTAATTTCTGTTGGATTTTTACATACTGTAAATGCTAGAAAGAAATTTTTTTTTAAGCAATGCTGCCTATTTACCTTGGAGATCCTCTATAATTGGCTGCTCTTCATCTACAATTTCTTTCTCAATGCAGAGTCCAATAGGGAGACTTTGGCACCACCTCCTGCTAATGCTTTCATGCTGGCTGATCTTTCAAGTGGTGTCCTTTGCCGGTGGGATGGGTCACTGCACTACTTGGGGTCTCAGAATCCTGAGGGGTTTGAATCCCAACAGACATTAAAGGAAGAAAAATGCCTCATGGGGTGATGTCAATAGGTGCAAATGTGAGTTTAGGAGTCTTTGCTTCTGGGACTCTTTGCTTTTAGGACAGGTATGGTAGCACATGATGGCCAGAGATGAGCTGTCTGGTCCTGCTGAGCATAATCCTGACTGTTGTCTGCAGAGTTTCCCCTCCACAGCTGCCTCTTCAGTGCAGCTTTCTTGGGAGATTGGGGTGTACCACAGCAATTAAAGACGAAGTCAGTGCAGCCCATTGAAACCTCTCTCTCAGGAGCTGGGAATCACTGTTGGGGAGGAAATGCACACACTCTACTGTCCTTAGTATGTAAGAGATGGGGACAGTCCCCAGCCTGAGGCTGAGACTGCAAGCAGCTGCACTGGTGGCTGGGGAGATCTGCTGCAGCCTGCCCAGAGGACAAGCAGCTAAGGGGACCTGGCTGTAAAATCTTGGATAGCGTTTTCTCTCCACTCACCTTTGATCCTGGTAAACGTGTTCTGGGCACTGCAATCTGATCAAGAATCTCTCTGTGTGCAGATGTCCTGCAGAAACTACACTAGCAGCTGTAAATCACAAAGCCCTCCCCAGTCTGGTGGTTAGTGACAATGAATAATGATTTTTCTAATGGGAACTGGACAGCATTCAACCCACTCCTTGATCTTTTTTTTTAAGCAAAGACTATTTCTACCAAGAGACTTGATGTAAGAAAGACTCTTCAATTCATTCGAGATCAAAAAAAGCAGCCAAAGGGGGAGATTTTTGGAAGCTCAAGCTACAGAGACTCGTATCAGAGACCGTAGCAACATCGTGAAGCATGTGAAGCACCAAAACCACAGAGTGTCCAGCTCCGCAGGCTTCCCACTTTGGGTCTTTTGAAGACACAGGTGGGTGGGAGAGGACAGGAAGGGGACAGTGAAGAGACAAGCCTACGCAGTGCCTGTTTCAGTCACCATCACCCAAATCTCTTGCATGGAAGGTGGCCCAGGACTATCCAGCACACTGGGACTGGCACAACCCCATGGGAACCTGGTATGGGGCAGACTCCATCCCCCAAGGCTCCACTGAGCCCCTCCTCTGACATTTCCAAATTCACTAAGCCTTTATCCTTGCAAACATGAACTAGGCAAGAAGAATAAGTTCACACTAGGAAAAAAGGAAAAAAAAGAGTTTTTTTCTTTAAAGCACAACTTTTTTTTGGGGGGGTTCCTGACAAAGCAATATTCTCCAGGTCAGTTGGAATCTGGAAAAATACACTTACTCAACCTAGCCACCATGACTCCAATAACAATTATAAAATGTCCAATAAAACTTGCATGTAATGTCAATTCAAATCTTGAAAAGCAGAATTAAGTGGTATATCAACATTAAACTTTATTGCTTCCTTTGCAAAGCAAAAGCCTTGTCAATAAAAGTCATTCTGAATGAAGAAAAGGGCAGTAAATATTAAATAAACAGGTTTTTGTTGAAACACTATAAATGCACCAGAGCTGCATTTTACACTGGGATCCTTCTTGTCCTTTGCAGACTCCCCTCATGATAGGAATAAGTTGGTAATTGCAAACTATCAATAAAGTGCCAATTAAAGGGTGGTTAGGTGCATGCATTTACTATATGTCATTAGGAGTCTCGATCATATGCAGTTGGCTTTTTCAGATCCCACTGGTTCCATATGAAGTTCCCCAGCACACAAACAGTCATGCTGCTCGTTTAAGGGCCTTTGGAGGAGTCATAAGGGTGCTGGAGGCCAGCACTGCTTGGGGGCTTGGGGTGCATCCCCCATGTTCTCCAGCCCAGGAGCACAGCCAGGACGGAAAAGTCCTGAGCTAAGAAGTGGATGAGTTGAAGAGTGTTTGATCAGACATTTTGGTCATGGATGTTTCTCCTGGCAGAGGTATGAAGACCAAGCATCACCACCTCAATCTATTACACTAACATTTTTCTTCCAATGCAGCAGCAAGTGGAGCACAACAGTTCTGCCCGAAACACAGCAGCCATGCCAAAGCATGGAGTTTGGCAATATGGCTTGTTTTCTGACAGGCCACTCACCATGGTGTGTTCTGCTCCATCTTGGGTCTAGTCACCTTAGAAAGAGCCATTATCATCCTCCCTACACCTCCTTACACACAAACATAATCCCACTTGCAGCTCCTGCTTGCTGATCCCATCTCCACCACATCTCAACACCCAGCTACTTCTGCAATGATCAGCCAAAAGAGACAGGATGTTTTGCTTTGTCCAAGAGACAAAAAAACAGGTTTTCTTAACGTTGGGCTGAATATAATCCTCCCGGTGACACTGAAAACCTTTGGTGACCATCTCAAACACAGCAAGCATCTTGCAGAGCAACACCCTGAGACCACTACGGGTCAGACCTCTCCTGCCCTGCTGTTGGGACCTCCAGCTGCCTGAGAAAATCCATCTCCATAAAACCAAAACTGACACTAAAAGGCAGGTGAGCGAGCAGAGGTACAAGTTCCATGTGATGGGTGGTACCCAGACACACCAGGATGAATTTCAGGAGCAGGCATCTCTTCAAGGGCACCGATCCCGTGGCTGTTATGTCAGCTCTTTAAAATGTGATCAGCATTTTTGTGGTTTACCAGTAGAGTTTATAAGGTCTTCTCCAGTTTAATCACCACATGTATTTACAGGAAACAGCAATGGCTAATGAGTAGCAATTTCATGATGCTGAACTGATACTAAACAAATCCCACAGCCAGCAAGGGACAAAAGTTGTGCTTCTGCAACTCAGAGGAGCTGGGGCTTCATGAGCTCCTTGAATTACACCAGAGCAGAGATGAGAGAAATGAGATATGGTCTAGGAAAGTACATACGCAGGAGCTTCTCTCCTATGCACAGATTTATTGGTTTTGTGTGCAAAAAAAACCCCAACAAACCCCAAAGCCAACAAAATCAACCGGAATGTAAATGCGATTAATTTGTAAAGAAATTATTTTCACTACAAAGCCAGGCTCAGTAAATCTGCTGGTTGTAAAAACCAGCTCAAATATTTTCAGAGATATTGAATGTTAAATAGAAGCAAATAAGTAAATAATCCCTTCAAAGGGTGGAAGTTGTCAACAGAAATTAACTTTTGAAGAAACTGTGAATATTTACCCCAGCCATTCAAGGCTGCAGGATTAGACCCTTTGCACTAGTCCTGGGCTGATTTTCTCTAGCATCCATTAGAATGAAAATGAAACTAGCAGTGAGAGAAACAAACTTCCAGCAACACCCCAAGAGCAGCCACTCCAGCGTGAACCCCCTGAGAGCTGACAGCTAATAGCTGTGAATCATCTTGATTCACTTGAGCCTGAACTCTTGACCTGCTGATTTGAGTCACTTCCTCTGGATGCTGCTCCTGCTTGGAGAAGCTGGGCTTCAGAGAACCATGCTGCTGCTGCTGCTGCTGCTGCGACATCAGCGCTGCCACTCCTGGTATGCACACCCACCCAGAAGCATCATTTTAAACTTAAAAAGGGGAGATTTAGACTCAGGAGAAGACAATCTTTTTGACACTGAGGGTGGTGAGACCATGGCCCAGGGTGCCCAGAGAGATGGTTACTGCCCCATCCCTAAAACCATTGCAGGTGAGGTTGGCCATAGCTCTGAGCAACCTGCTCTAGTGGCAGATGTCCCTGCAGGGGTGTTGGACCAAAATGACCTTGAAAAGTCCCTTCCCACCCAAACCAGTCTGTGATTCTATGATCTCACCTGGAAGAAGATCTGCAAGAGGCCATGCACAATGCACATCCGCCGTCCCAGGAAGAGGAAGAATGGCACCACCAGCTCGATGAAGTGGTTGACCAGGGTCTCAAACTGATGAAACCACCATGGTGAGCGATGCATGAAGTAGGCAATGGGGTTGGGCACTGGCTGTGTCTGAAATATAGAAGAAAAAAATCCAATCAATCCCCCTGGAAGGCTCATAATTGGGAGAGCTATAGAGCTATTGGCTTTTTTCCTTATTTCTTTCCCTAGGTTTGCTCATGGGAGAACAATCCTTTGCCTCTGGACACTCATTTCTTTTTAGAGAGGACTACTTGACTCCGTTTTTGTCATGTAAACTCAAGGAATTTTTAAAGCACTACATCTAAAAAAACAAGCTATCACTTTCTCTTTTGTATCATAACCAAAAGCAACTTGTCTGAAATTAAAACTGGTATTATTTAACAGTGAAATGCTACACACAGAACAACACTGACGGATGTTAAAACACTCTACACGAGTGCTGAAGATCATCAGAGCAACTGAAGAGATACAGAAACTGCAAAAAAGATTTTCTCAGGGTCATGCAGTAGGTCAAACAGAGCCAGGAATGGAAACCAGATTTCAAAACCTAGGAGATATTATTTCAAAATGTTTAAATTTGAAATAAATGTGGTGGTGGAGTTGCTTTCCAAAATGGTAATTTGTGAAAGGAAAGTGTAATTCCTCTAAACATGCTGTATTGGTTTAAGGTATTTACATCCTGGCCTTGGGACAATGTTATTCTTCTATCAGCCTGTAATTTTTTGACACTGGGAGATCTTCCACCCAGTAGAACAAAGCTTCAAATTTCACAAAGGAAACAAAATCCTTCTCCATTAATAACTGACACCCTTTGAAATGCCTCAACTGTATCAAAAAAGAAAAATTAACAATTGATTTCAGCCTATCGGAAAGGTGCAAATTCATTAGTGTTGTTTGGAAATTGTGAGAGTAAAAAAAAGGGAGAGGATTAAGATGTGAGTTTTAATTGAAGGAAACACAACACATCTTTAAATTATTTGTAGCTAAATCAAAAATACAAACAAACCAGGGGAAATACTGTACTATGCATGGCAACCGAGCACGCTTCCCCTGCCAAATCCCACAACTATTGTAATTCCTTATTAGTAAAGCTGGGATTAATAAAGCTGTTGCTTTACATGGGTTTGAGGCTGCTGTAACCCCTTAGGACAGGAGACCGCATCCTTCCTTCCTCGGACACCGGCACCGGATGGACCAGTGTTGGGGTCAAGGAGCTCTGCCAAGGCCACTCCAGCGAGGGCCAGGAGGTCAGGACTACACGCTCCCTGGGCAGCAGCAGCCCCAGGTGCCACTGAGGGTCCTTCCTCTCCGCATAAGACCTGTTTCGACTTAATCTGGTTATTGGACTGCTCTTGAAAATTCCCAGAACATCAGGAAGGCTCACAAAGAGATTTTGTTTTTTTTTAACCTTGATCCCAAATTGCCAAGAAATGCTTTTATCACTCCAAAAATGCAGGACACTCTCTTGGCTGCTTCTTTTAGTATTTTTTAAGGGCTTTAACAAAAACAGACCTAGATGAGGTATCAATCCTACAGGTTTAGCTGGTTTCTAGTATGCAACTACTTGATCCCAAGAGACTAGCCCTGGAGGATGGTGGCACTCCTGCCTACCCCCTCCTTCTTGGTTCCCCATGGGCAGCATGCTGCGGAGCAGTGCTGGGATCTGCTCCCTTAGATATGGGCAGCAGGACAAATGGAACAGGCAGCACCACACATGGAATTACTACCTGCTGACATAGGTAATTAACCCTCATTAAGAGATGGCACTGAGCAGTTATACATTTGACTGTGGCTGCACAGAGCTGGGCAGACACTGCTTTATTTTAAAGAAAAGACTATAGAATCATGGAATGGTTTGTGTGGGAAGGGACCTTTCAAGCTCATCTGGTCCAATTCCCCTGCACTAAGCAGAGACATCTGCAACTAGAGCAGGTTGCTCAGATCCCCAGCCAACCTCACCTGTAAAGGTTTTAGGGATGGGGCAGCGTCCACCTATCTCTGGACACCCTGGGCCAGGGTCTTACCAACCTCAGCATAAAAACCTTCTTTCTTCTCTCTGGTCCAAATGTCCCTCTCTTCGTTTCAAACCATCACCCCTTGTCCTGTCCCAAAATGCCCTGCTCAAAAGTCTACAAGTCTGTTTTCATCTTTCTGACAGGCCCCTTGTAATACTAAAAGGCCACCAGAAGGTCTTCCCAGAACCTCTTCTTCTCCAGGCTGAACACCCCCAACTCTCCCAGCCTGGTCTCCCAGCAGAGGGGTCCCAGCCCTCCCAGCACTGCTGTAGCTCCTCTGGCCCCACTCCAACAGGCCCTCATCTCTCCCATGCTATGGATCATCCTTAGCTATCAAATGTGTCATTTGCCTCTCCCGTCCTCTACCTGTCCATCACATGGTCATGCTGATGCCCTCATCTATCAAGCCCAAGGACAGCTAGCAAGTCCTGCTTGTTGCTTTGGGCTAAGATACAAGATATCACACACACACACACACACACACACAGGCAACTGAGCCTCTGGGGACAGTTTCTATAAGTGACCAACCTTTGCTCCCCACCATTCCAAACACTTCTCAGGCATGGAAACCTTGAGCACATCAAACAAAACACAGCTCTAGAGAAGCAATTGGAGTGTATCAGAGATGCGTTGAAGGACTGCTGGGGGAGGAGAGCTCTGCGTGTGTGTGTTCCTCCCAATGCCTTCCAGATGCTGCGAGCACAACACAGGTTTCCTGGGGAGAAAGCCGCTTTTACACGGGAAGGGGTGGTGGGAGGCAAGAGCAAAGACCCAGAGCAACGTGTGAATCACTGAACACAGGCACCTGTGATGCTGGAATGCTTTGCCATTTTTTTTTCTGCCAAAGTGAACTGCAGCCCGTAGGTGCCAGTGGCTCCCGACACCACCTTTGGTGGGTTCCTGCTACGTGACACCTGGGTGGGGCTGGGGGAGAGAACCTGAGGGGCCTTGGAGGGGTTAGAGAGGAAACCTGACCAACGCAGGCATTCCCAGTGCTCTCCCAGTGTCATCACCCACTATGGAAACATCGCAGTGGTGTCAGAGCCTGGGAGGAGGGAAAAACATTCCAGCATCACTTCACCCAGCTCGTTTCACTGGGATTTTGAGCTTTGCACTTTGCTTTGTGGGTGCTTTGGAAGAAGAAGTGTCTTGGGAAGCAGCCGGGAGTTGCCCTATGTTGGGAACAGGCTCTCCTGACACACACAGACACACAAAAATGCAGCTCCAAATCAGAAGCAACTAAATAAACAAGTGCAAGGCAGATGTACGGGGGGAGAGGAACAGAGCGGGGAGCCCTTGTCTCCAGTGAGCCCTGTTCCTGGACACTGCTATGAAACACAAAATGTTTTTAAATCAAAAAACAATTAGCCAAAAACGGCTTCATTTGTCAGCAGAAGGTGCGATGTAATAAACCTTCTGCCTCCCTCACACCTCCAGCAGCCGGCGAAAAGCTGCACTGCAAATTCATTTTGAGATCAGATTGGGGAAAATTAATTCCATAATTCACAGGGCAGATTTGTAACGTGTGATGGTGGAGGTGGGGGGAAAGGGGGCTGCTCAATGGATTCTGGGTCACCAGCTAAGGCATGTTCTCTGGCTTCTATCTACCAAGTTTTATGAGGGCTGGTAACAGATTCTAAAAATATGAACAATAAACTGTTTTTTTCTCCCTAAGGGGTCTATGGTTTAATTACGTTCTTAGTGAGAACCATTAAAGTGCTAAGTACCTGAAGACTCCTAATTTACTAAACTATATGCTACTAAAAGCCAACAGAAGGCTATTATACACCAGAGTCAAGGCTCTTCTCTGGGACTGTAAATGCATGTGCAAAAAATGCATGCTCCTCTTAGCCTCCCCCATTGCTGTGGCATTCCATAAACTCCAATGGAGGATTTAATCCTGGGGTTAGATACCCCAGCTCAGCCCAGGGAAACCTCCAGGCTCTCCCACATGTGTGCATGAAAACAAGTCCCACACTGTCTTTGAACACCCTACCGCTCAGACAGGCCTGGGGATACTGTTATTATACCGTGAACGGCATGCCCTGTGCAACTGACTGTGTGGAACGAGAGTGTGAAGCTCGACAGAAGGGGAGATCTCATCCTCTCAAGATCACTAGTGAGAAGAAGAATGGATATATATCAAGTAAGTTTTATACTTTGCAATGATGGAGTCTTACATTCCTTTACTACATACTCACAGACTGGGTTAGGTTGGAAGGGACCTTTCTAGGTCATTTGGTCCAAACCCCTTGCAGGGACCAGGGACATCTGCAACTAGAGCAGGTTGCTCAGAGCTATGGCCAACCTCACCTGGAATGGCTCCAGGGATGGGGCAGCAACCACCTCTCTGGGCAACCTGGGACAGGGTCTCACCACCCTCAGCATAAAAACCTTCTTCCTTATCTCTGGTCTAATTCTCCCTCTTTTAGTTTCAGCCCTTGTCCTGTCCCAAGAGGCCCTGCTAAAAAGTCTGTCCCCATCTTTCTGACAAGGTCCCTTTAAGTACTGAAAGGCCACAAGGAGCCTCTGTTGTATCTGCTCGCTTGTCTGATCACCTCAACAGCTCAGAGCCACAAGGCACCATTCAAAAAACAGTAGCAAGTTATGACTGAATTGGTTTCAAAAAAGTCAGCAAGAAATCCATTATTATTCTGCTGTTTGGATAAAAGGAAAATTTATCTATTGATTCAGACAACCAAAAGTATAGTTGTCTCTAATATGACATTGACACTAAGGCTGTCACCTTTCCAAACATCACCCTGGGTGCCTAGTGCAGAAATCCAGCTTGGTAAAAAACAAAGCAAACCATAATTATTCTTGTATGGCCTATATATCATCATTTTTTCCATTGAAAGGCACCTACTTTACCAAAATACTAAAATCTGAGCATTCTTAATGTCAGAAAAACCTTGAAAAACAGGAGGAAATGGAACAACAACAAATATGAATAAAAGATGAGAGGAAGAGACTATTCGGTCAAAAGAAATAGGATTAACTCGGTGCAACGAACACTTCAGGAACAGTCTGAGAGCACCAGAGGCTCCAGCAGTCAAGAGAGGTGTGAATAATCCTAGAATCATTTAGGTTGGAAATGACCTTTAAGATCCTTGAGTCCAACTATTAAAGAAGATAAGTGCCCTGGAAAACCAGGCTGAGAGATATTATTGAATGTTTTCCTGAGTGTTTGTGGAAGGTACAGATGAACTGTGAAGGCACTGAGGCATGAACTCATCTTCTCAGCTTCAAAGAAGAGCTCTCAGTTCTCTGGCACTTTGGACCAAAAATATAAAGTGGATTCTCCATTGCGGAGTGTAATTTGATCAACGTGATCCAACAGGCTGTGTCTCTGCCAGTCTGTTCTGCTTCAGATCTTGACCCTTCCTCCTTACGCATCTGCACATCAAAGCTCCACTTTCCCAAGCCTGAGCAGCAACAACTTCCAAGCCCCATGCAGAAGAGCAAGAGGCAGTAAGCAGAAAGGAGATAAACTGAGTCTCTCCCAGCTGCTGGGACGTGTGGGAAGATGTGTGTTTGACTGCAGTCAGACCATCTTGTGCTGTATATGGCAACCGAGGACTCCTGCAAACACCTTTCTCCAGAACAGGGGAAGGTTTGGGAGAGCTGCTGCTTGCTCACTGTTGAGGCTTTGTGGTAGGGGCTCAGCACCCTTGATTGATGACCAACACAGGGATTGTGCACAAAGATACACATGTAGGCAAGAGTTTCAAAAGGAAATGGAGCAGCAAACTGCTCAGCTGCTTGTGTAAAACCCAGCGGTTTTATGTTTTATACACATGCTCCATGTGCACGCTATGGACACGCTTCCATATAAAAGAGCTAACCAGTTAAAAATAAGCCCTCTGAAACTTTCCAATTATTAATATGATTCCAATGAACACAAAATCATAACAAAAACTTAAAAAAAGTTGTAGCTGTCTTAAAACACACAGATTTAACGTCCATGTGGGTCACAAGGGGTCAGCTTTTCAGTAACGTGATATCAAAATAAAGAAGCCCCGCTCTCTCTAGAACTATTAAAAAGAAGAGTTACCTATATATTCTTGCCAGGCAGAGCTTCCCTTGCCCAGTCAATAGTAATATTCAGTTCATAGAAAAACATACTGGAATCTGCCTGCTTTAAGACAGCAACCCTAGCCAAGGAGATGTGTGTTTGACTCAGTGCCAGCACAACCATAAAATGTTGGCAATTTAGTAGAGACGTAGTGCCGCGCCACTCTCCCAAAGGACCTAAATAAACTTCAGATGTAGAACATATATTTTTACTTTTTATATATATAAATCTGCTGGTTCATTTTTAACTCCTCTCCCCAGTCGGTTCTCCGTCTTAAGGTTTTTCAAAGCTGAAACAGGTCCCTGCCTCTCCCAGCTGAGCGTAGCCTCAGCAATGAAAAGTAAAAAGCATGAAAAATCAGAGAAATGATTCACGTCTGGGCATTGGGTTTCTTAGGGAATGATGGCTGCACATGTGGCTACAAATGCCGGAGGGGAAAGGGTCTTGGGAGAAACTTCTGCTGTGCAATTTCATGCCTTGGCGTTCTAAAACATCCTGAGGAGGTTTTTTTTTCCTGTTCACAAAGTTGCACTTGCGAAGTCACCAGCGTACATGAAACTTGCCTGTCATGTCCATGACTTTGAGCTGCAAAGCCAACCTTTGCTCCTGACGAGTCAGTCCTTACTGACACCCGCACCAGAGAGGATAGACTTTGCCAGGGGGACACTGAAATGGCAGATTTCTGAATTCCGACAAGTTGGGTGGGGACAGAAGGATCTACAGCTGCACTGTTTGCTTTTCCAGACTGCACCCTACCTCCTGGTCAGAGCTATCCTTCTCCAGTAACAAAAACCACATTTCCATGGCCCACAGCATACCTGTTTATTGACACTGCTTCTCCATAACATGCCTCCAAGCTGCTCCCTGTATATAGAGTTAATTGTGGATGTATTACAGATTCACCTATTTATTCTGTAGATTCTTGAAGGGGTCCAGAGCTAAAATTACACAAGAAACTGCTGAACTGTTCAGGCTATTTATTTGTTCAAAACCCCTTAAAAATAATTAGCCAGGCCTGGAGCAGACATCTTGGCTCTGGCGAGGACAGAAGAAGCTGGTGCAACCATCTGTGGGTCATTTCTACCTTTGGGGAGAAAGTTTGTTTATTAAGAGCACCAGAGACAGGTCACATTTGGTTTAGGGAGTGGAAAAGGCTGAAAGGTACGCCTGTGAGGAACAGGAGCTAAGGGCAACACATGCTTACCAAGAAGGGTCCCATCCCAAAGATAACAAGACAGCTAAAGGAGTCCTCCAGGTTTGATCGCCAGTTGCCATCAGATGATGCTTTCCTGGTGCATCTCATACTCCAATCTCCCATGGAGCTCACCTTCTCTGGCAGATCACCAGGCAGGTCGCTCACCAATATTTTAAATCACCATTTAAGAGCATATTGCAAATACGATCCTTCATTTGGTCACTACTACAGCTCTCTATTAGAGAAGACAAGTTTTTCCACACAAAGTAAGCCCTTATGAAAGCATTGAAAATGTTTAAAAACAAGCCAGTCCTGATATATTTATTAAATATTTCTCTATATATAAATAATTTCATGAAAAGGAATGTACTGAGTGGAAACTCCATTTTAAATGTGATCCCAGATGGTGGCAAAGCTCTAAAATTGCAAGGCAACATGTAAAGAAAGATTAACGACCTCAAACAGGCACAAATTTATGAGGTGAAAGCCCCTGTAATCCTAGAGAAAAATGATACCAAACGTTAGACTAGACAGCTAGAAAATACTTCTGCTTAGTTCATGTGGCCTCTGCCATTTTACATTTTCTTTTAATACATGTTACTTTTGGGTTCATTTAGTCTCTTCTCCTGGAGGCCAGAGGTACTGCTTTGGTACATAAGCATGATGATGGATTTGCCAGCTCCCACCAGGTACCCCCATATGAGCAACTGGTAATCAGATGACAGGCAACGGCTATGCAGCCACATCCTGGGAATAAGCAGCCAAAGGGAAAGAAAATGGAGCCAGGACACCAACATCACTACAAGACCCAAAGGTCCATCACCAAGTGGGCTGAGATGACAGCACTTACCAGTTCTAACACTAAAGCTTAAGCAATCCCTCATTCTGCTCAAGTACACAATGCTTTGAAGGAAAGGATGTCAAATATTTCATCGCAAAAAGCATGGCTCATCCCAGGGAGCAGCATCTTTCATGCTCTGAACTCTAGCTAGGACCAGATGGGACCTCTAGGTCCCACAACCCATTTCCCTGAGATCTCTGGCACTTCCAAGCCCCCCTTGACAATCCTGCCCTGTTCATCCCTCTGATGATTTCTCTCTGTGACCTTTGCAAGGTCCAGACTATTTTACTACAGCAATATTCTGCAACAATTTTCAATGAACTGGGATTTTCTGACCTCTTTAGCAGCTTTTCTGACATGCTCTAGTCATTAACACAGCCACAGAATGGTGTAAAGATTAGTGTGTTTTTAAACCAATGGAAACAAAGCAATACTCAGTGAACCCCACAGTTGGACAGGACAGGATGGCACAGGGCCAGAACAGTTGTGGAGGGCCATGGTGTTGAGCTCACCATTTCAAACCTTGGTTATCCTCTGGTAGCTCTTGGATGTAGATGAGCCAGGAGCTTTGGATGCAGCACCAGGATGCTGCCTGCTATGGCAAATGGACTACTATGACCTGTGGGTACAACAGGGACAAGGACACAAGCTACCCCAGGACTCCCATCCACTGCTTTGCAAATCAATGTCTCTGTTTTCCATCATCCCTGGGCTGTAACAGTGTTTTGCTGCCAACAGATAGAGCTATAACTTGCTACCAGGGGGTCAGAAAAGTGTTTTATTTATGTACTTAAAATACAGATCACAGGCTGTCCTAAGCAATTTAAGCTGAACCTACAGCATAGAAGATAATCAGAAGAGGAAAAGGAAGAGGAAAAATGATCTGCTGTGTTATAAAAGAAAAGCTTGCAAAGAAGACAAACTAGGAAAAATTCCATATCCCCAGACCTCCCTGCTGAGGATCTACAGGCAAATAATCTTCTGGGGCTCTTGGTACAACTCCACTATGTCCAGCTGCAAGCAAGTGAGGTAAGAGGAAATACCCTGCTGAGAAGTGCATTCCTCTGCCACCTCTGCCAACACCCAGGATGTTGCAGGGACCATGGCAGCACCCAGGTTATTTTCAGCCTTTCTACCCTCATCCAAAAGGTGCCAGCACTCCCCACTTCCCAGTGTGGGAGGCAGGGAGGTTTCCTGGAGCAGGGAAGACCCTGGGTATGGATGCATGGGGTACAGAGCTGGCAGGGTCACATCACCCTCATGGATGTCTCCCAAACTGTAAGTTATTTCCAAAACACCCAGAGACCCTTTTCCATCTACACCAAAGACCCTAATGATGCAGAATAGTCCCTTCTCTCTGGGGATGTGCTTTGAAGGGCAATTCCACCATGCTTTAGAGGCAGGGTGGATGAACACCTTTCAGAACATCATTCCAACCTCTATGCCTGCTCAGGAGGACCCAAGGACCCTGGGCTTTAACCCATGACTCTAAAAATGTATCATGGCTGCCCTCCCAAGGGCCCTCATTACTTCACTTATTTTTTCCCCCTTTTTCAAAAGTCCAGTACTAAAACCATGATTGTATCTCCTTCAGAGGGCTTTTTTAGGGGGTGGGGGAGGTGTGTTCAGCACCAGGCCAAGGAACACATGGGTAAAACCCATGGGTGGCAAACGCTAGCAAAGCTCCCAGCTCGTGCCTGTGTTTGGATTAGGTAGTTCCGTGGCTTGGACATTTATAGTTGGGTTAGTTTGGGGTTTGGTTTTTTTCCATTACTTGAGACAAACAGAGGGATCTTTCATAAACCATGTTGATAAAGGGTAAATTGTGCCATTAGGAACCTACTACCTGGATGGTCATTTGAATTCTCCCAACTGGAACGCCACTGAGCTCCATGCCAAATCCAGCACCAGAGGTGGAAGAGAAAACTCAAAGTCAAGGACTGTCTCATTTAACTCTCCAAGAGCCTCAGAGGCAGAAGATACTCGACATCACCTGCCTCAAGTGTGGGTATTTCAACCAACCATCTGGTTTGAGAAGCCATTGTTTTAGAAGAAACATCCAAGGAATGGAAGAGGCGAAGGTATGGTGTGGAAGGCATCCTGGTACTGGTTAGCTAAGCAAGTCACCTGGGTTCTGCTGAGAAGACTTTGAGCAAAGTCAGAAAAAGAAGAACAGGAATGGAAACTGAAACTTCCATATGACAATTAAACACAAAAGCCATCTCAACACTGACCAGGTGTTTTTGCAAGGCTGGCAAGATTGAACAAAGTGAATGGTCTGCTTCTGTCCATCCTCTTGGAAGTTTGTACAAAAAGCTGCCCTGCATTCCCTTAACACTGATAACTGTAACTTAGAACATCCTTCCAAAATAACAAAAAAAAAACCCACTGAACTGACTCTTCACTTTATCAAAGAGGTGTAAAAATGGATGGCTATCAGGTTCTGCCTAAGTGTCCCAGCACACAGCCTTTGAGGAGCCCTGGACAGGCTGCTGAGGTAGGTACCAGCAGTGAAGTCTGATCCTCTGTGCTCCAGGCATTGTGGGACCTGATTAATACATTCCTATTTCTTTATTATCTAGTCATTAAGGGAAAGATAAAAGGTCATTAGGATTTAAGAAAATAAGGGGTATGGAGTTACTCTATCCTTCTGTATTGAGAAGGATGCTCAAGAACTTCCCAGGACAGGTAAGATGTCTGTGTTCCTGTAGCCCTCAGCTCTTTGCTTTAGACACCAAACCACAGATTTCTAACACAGATTCTTACTTTGTTTCACATGTTCTTCTGGCCCATTTTTCAGCAGTAACACCTGAAAACTCTGCCACATACATTTTCCAAGGTCTTGACTAGTTATAAGGAATACATTTTTTTTTTCTTTTAGCCTAAAATGGTTATTCCAGTCCAATCCAAATTGAATATATAGATAACACAGTATATACACCTTATTCCTATTCTTCACTAGACACTTCACTTAATAAAAACACCAGGATAACTCTGCCTTTGGTTTTCTAGAAAAAAAAATAAATCTGCCAAACCATAAGAGTCTGGAGAGCAGCAAGTGGCACCTCCTTTGTTAGCAAGTTCTCTTCTTTGTGAACAAGAAAGCAGGAAAAAAACCTAAAAAAGACCCCAAACAACAACAAAAAAACCCAAAACAAAAACGAAAAAAAAAAGGGGGGTAGGAACCAAGAAAAGTTGTAAAAAAGAGGGTGGGGGGAAAAAAAGGGAAAAGGGAAAAAATAAAAAGGTAAAGGAGAAAAAAAGGGGAAAAAGAAAAAAAAGAAGAAAAAAAAAAGGAAAAAGATAGAAAAATAAGGGAAAATTAAAAGAAAAGGAAAAACAGGTGGCTGTCCAAAAGACATAGCCAAAAGCTCCTTCTGATTTAAGCTTTCTCCCTAGTAACAAAGAAAGGAGATTGAAAAGGACAACAAAAACAATTCACTAGAACTCTCAGTCAGAAGGAGCTGATGCACAAGCTCCTTCACCAGTTGGGCAAATACAGGGGCCAGTTCTGCTCTGTCTCACCCAGGAACTGCACCCTCTACAGCCACTGCACCTTCATAAAATCAAAAAGTTAAGATCAAAAGGTTAAATCAAAGGATTAAAATAGTAACTTCTTACAAAGCCATGACAATTTGCTAGGCAGTAATATGTATCTATTGTGACACTGACAGAAATATGAAATTCTGTTGATGCCTGGGCATCTGGAGACACAAGTGTGCTTGCTACAAATATCCTCATTCTGCTCAAGGCTTTCCATGTGTAAAAATAATAATTACATAGATTTGTAAGGACAATTCAGGAATGGAAAGTTCTTAATAACTCTGGTGGTTTACCTTCCAGCACAAAAACGTGATGGATTTTAGGCACACATGCCAGAGTAGCTTGTTAACCCAGAAGGGCTTTAGGCTGCCTGCAGGATTTGGGTGATGCCTCTCCCACCAGCACCAATCAAGTCACATCTGTAAGCACAAATCCTTTTGCCTCGAGGTCTAAAATATTGTACTTGTGTAATCGCCTTGCCGGTTTTGTAAGAGTAGCTTGTTCCTATTCTTTTGTAAGGAAATAAATAAACAAGCTCTGTAGGCAGATAAATTCTACCCAATAAATGTGTCGCTCTCCTATCCCTGTGGACATAATAAAGCCCTCACACTTGTCCCCAGTTGGAGAGCTTGCAAATCACCACTCGGAACAAGACTGCCGACCTCAGCCAAATGCCTCATTTCTAAGAAAGCCTTTTCCCTCCTTTCCTAACACCAAACAACACTCCAGGAGCAGGAGCTGAGTCTGAGCAACCCAAAGGATGGCAGCCCCCTTCCTCTGGCCGGTCCCTGGGCTCATGCTGTCATGTGTACCCTGGGGTGGGGTTTAGGGTTGAATTTCTCACATATTCCTGTACCACTGGCACCAGCCCGGCACCCTCAGGGACAAAGGAGCGCCTGCCCCAAACACTGTGCCCATTGATGCTGCAGGGCTGGGGTGATGGAGGTGGGAAGGAGGGGGAGGGTGGGGGCGGATTTGCCTGATGAAGTTCGGTTCTCTCCGGGTATTCAATATTCCCCGTCATGCAGGCTTGTTTCTCCTTGAGCCTGCCTGTCAGTTAAGCCCAGGGATGTTTATTTTAACGGCCACTTGTGGTCAAGGCTGGTGCCAGTTGTACGGCATCGGTTACGCAGATTTAACACCGGGGACTCGGCCCCCGGCTCCCAGAGCACGGAAGGCAGCCAGGGCTGCCCCGGCCTAATGCGAAACAACTGAACTCTTCCAGCAGTCCCCGCTCCAGTTTTAACCCTTCCCAGGCAGAAGCTGGGTTGTCTCACCCATGGCTCAGCCTTCCCAGCAGTCACAGATGCTCTCCATGAGTCTGTCTTCCCAGGGGCTTGTCCTGTCCCCTGTCCCCCAAACCCTTCTGGTAGTGAAAAAAGCCTTGTTGGGGTGATGGTCTGAAAGCTGCAAGAAGAAATGGAGGATGTATTCACTTGCTTAAAGAAGCAGGTTTTGGGGAGGAGGAGGAGAGGATTTTTACCACTTCTACAGATTTATTGTTACCCCTAGAGCATAGTAAACTTTTGCTGAGCATGAGGGAACTCCATACTGGTGTACAATGAATCCTGGGGTCAGTTTTGGGCCCCTCACTCCCCGAAGGTCATTGAGGGGCTGCGGTGTGGCCAGAGAAGGGCAAAGGAGCTGGGGAAGGGTCTAGACACACACACCACAGCACAACTGTGGTGAGGAACAGCTGTGGGACCTGGGCTTGTTCAGCCCAGAGAAAAGGAGGCTCAGGGGAGACCTTCTGGCTCTCGACAGCTCCCTAACAGAAGGCTGGAGCCAGGTGGGGTTGGGTTCTGCTCCCAGGGAGCAAGTGACAGAACAAGAGGAACTGTCCTCAAGTTGCCCCAGGGGAGGTTTAGGTTGAAGCTGAGGAACAATTTCTTCTCTGCAAGATCTGTCAAGCCCTGTCGCAGGTTGCCCACGGCAGTCAGTGATGGAGTCCCCATGATCCCTGGAGAGGTTTCAAAGCTGGGGAGATGTGGTGCTGACATGGGTTAGTGGTGCCCTGGCAGTGCTGGGTTAATGGTTGCACTTGATGACCTTAAAGGTCTTTTCCAGCCAAAACCATTCTATGGTATTCCAGCCAAAACCATGATTCTATGATGCCCTGGGGTGAATGTGGGATGCTCTATACCTCCACCCAGAAAAACCCCAGCCACCAACACGTCCCCTGCAGCTATGACCCAGTGACACAAGGCCAAGCTGTTCCAGCTCATACCCTCTGCTCTATGACAGGAGCCTGGCTCCAATGCACCCTTCCTCACCAACAAGAAGCCCTGTGGAAAGTGGAAATGCATCACAACTCAAGCTCCTGCTACTACGCAAGAGCTGGGAAGATGCTAAAATAAACTGTGTCCCACAGCAAAAAATGCATCGTTTTTTGATCGTCTGGATAGTCTCCAAGATGCTAATCAGCCCCAGATTAAGTCATAAACCAAGCTGATGAGCAATCACATTTTGTCAGTACAGCTGGACATCATTACTGGGTAGCTGATCCTTCACTGGAGAAGGAGGGTGGCTTTTTGCCATTGATCAGTCTTGATCTAGATAGATATCTAACATGGACATATAAAACACATCAGGAATAAGCAGTACAAAAGACTCATAATTAAATTCTTGTTCTAAAAATAATGAAATATTTCTGGCAATATTAATTAAGAGAAGGATTTCTTCCTATATTTTAATACAGCTTAAGAGTAAACAACTCAAGCTACTTCAAGGGAATTTACTTCCTTCACAGATCTCAGACATGGGTAGCACAGAACCACGTCTCCAAACAACTCCTCCCTTGTGGTTTCTTCATCTCTGCCAGTACTTCCATGGCCAATGCACGTCGTGCTTTATTAGGCTGTACTGAGATAGAGAGGTTCGGCTCTTCCAACCTTCCCTGGTGCCAGCAAACATCTGGCTGCCACCCGCAGCCAACACTCCACTGTCCCATGTCCTTCTTCTCTAATAGATCAAGAGATTTTAAGTGGTGATCTCCATAGAAGAAACTAAGAACAACAACACTCTAAGAATTGCCTTAATAAGAGAAAATACTCCAGTGCTGAGGCCACATGTGAGCAGAGCCTGGACCAGGGGATGTCCAAGCTTTCACCCAACCTGTTGCTCTGCTCTAAGCTGCCTACTCCTAGTCAATAATTTGATCAAAGAAATTTGCACCCACCCTGACCCCTCTTCTTCCTCCCACCTGCTCCGAGGCAGAGCACAGCATCTCCTCAGCCACAAATCAAGCTGAAACAGGCAAACCCTGTGTCTAGGAGACCTTTAGCTCCATCAGGAGCTCCCTTGCCAAGGTGATGTGCTGCCTGCATGGGCACAGCAAAAGCACCCAGTGTCCAAGTGGATGCACAGGTAAGGGGGACAATGACATTTAAGCCAGATAAAGATATGGTTTCATCCCAGCAGGACAACTGCCTGCAGTCTCTTTTTAATTATTTTCTCTAAAAAAAACCAAACAATCAAACAAACAAATAATGAAAATAAGAAAAGAAACTACCCATTCCAGAGCAACTGAGCAAGGCGATGGAGATTAAACAAGAACGCTGGCTCAGATGCTTTAGAATAAAACACCAGGAACAGGAAAGCAAAGCTGCATTGTGTTCAAATTCAAGACTAATTTAAAGTCTTGTTCTTTAGCGCAAAAGCTGGAAACACGCCCAAGAGAACCAAGGAGGGAAAAAATAATAACCAGACCAATTGTATATTTCTCCTAGAAATTCCATGTCAGAAGGTACCTTGCAACTCACACTCGTGGGCTCCAGTTTCAATAAATCAACACAGCGTGCAGGGTAACAGTAGCACAAGTCTTTCTCTCTTTCCATAATACACCCAGGTAAAAATCACTGCGAAGGGAAGAACAAAATGCCCATTCTTTCTGCTGCTTGGCAAGGGGACAAATCACTTTCTGCACCTCTCTGTGTTGAAGGACTAGTTATTAAATATGGTCTAAGCTGACTTTCCAGCTGTACTTAAGGATGAAATAATGCCAATGCGACTGTCCGCAAGAAATTCAGAGCAAAAGAGCAACAGGAGGATGAGGCCACCCCCACACATGCCTCTGCCTACCTAAGTCTTGAAATAATCTGGATGAGCACAGCTGCTGCCCGCAACTGCCCCGAATTCTGCAATAGGCCACAACTTTTTGCCAGCAATTTATGGATTATTCCAACCATCTGAGTCTGGTCCTGAGCCTCTCACTGCCAAGAAAGATCAAACAAGAAGGTGAGAGTGAGCTCAGAGCTGCCTCCTTTGCTCATCCCAAATGCATATGCACACACACACATACAGGAAAAAAACCAACAACAAAAAAGAACCCCCACAAAACAACAACAACAAAAAAAACCAAAAACAACCCACAACAACTAAAACAACACAAAACCACAATAAAACCAAAAAGGTGTTTTTGTTTGGACAGCATTTTGTCCACGTCTGGGACCCAGTTATGCTGAATGCCATGGAAATACTGAGGAAGTGAGAGATCAGAGCAGAAAGTGTAATCAAGGGAGGAAAGGAGTACCTACAGAAAAGTGTCATAGCTAAAATACTGTATTAAATCAATGTTGTATTAAATCAACACTGTACTAAATCAACAGCATTGGTCAGAACAGCAGAGGGGTCTCCCATCCCTCAGTCCCTCTGCCTCCACTACCTCCCCCTCTAATGACATTTCATGCCACTTCTGCCATGAATCATTTTACATTTCCTTTATAATCTCGCTCCTCTGCGAGGTGTAACTTTGTTACTGGCCAGCACCTGGAGCTGCCAGGCAACGCAGGTGTTATCTTGGAGGATGGAGGGCAATGACCTGAGCTCCAGCAAGCCGCCAGGAGGGAAAAGACAGGTTTTGTAGTTGGCCGCTTATTTCTGACTTGGTGCCAAGAAGGGAATAGATGGTGGGAGCATAAAATCTTTATAAAGATGTTTAAAACATCAGATTTTTATTTCCCCACCACCCTGGAAATCTGAATTTTTTATAAGTCTCTTGGCACGTGGACTTTTGGAAAGAAGAAAAAAAGAACTCCTTTACAAAGAGAAACGTGTTTTGCTACAATTCCATCCAGAGCATGCAAGTGGTCAGTGGGTCCAAGACCCCGAACCATCTCTGGAAATGTCTCCTGAAAGCCCCATACCAGTGGAAGATGCCCCACAGCCAGCAACCCCATGCGCTCCAAAAACCCAGCAGGGAAAAGCAGTCTTTAAGATCAGACTCCAGCATGAAAAGAGCAGTCAAATGAAATAAAGCCACAGGCTCATCCATTCTGGGGGGCAACAGAAAGCAGCCTGCCATGTGTAGGTAATTTGCATTTTCCATTACATTCTTCAGTATTTCTGCACAGAGGCAAACTTTCCCCGAATAACCCCTCAACTATTTGTTGTTATTAAATTACATCTTTAGCTTGCCACATAAAACACCTTGGAGACTTTGTGCCTTCCATAAAATATTTCAAAAGTAAGCTTCCCGCCCACACAAGCAGCTCGATGTGCTAAAAGTATGAACCAACCCCAAAAGAAAAGGGTTTCTAGAACATGAGTGATTAACACGTTTCCAAGTCAATACACTAATTAGAAAATTTACAAATAAGTAAGCCAGGAAGGGAAGCTCTTCAACAGCACTTGCCATTAAAACATCTACGGTTCACCATAGCCACCAATTTTCTCCTATGCTTAGGAGAAAAAATAGCTAGGAACTGCAAATCATNCAAAAGCACCCAGTGTCCAAGTGGATGCACAGGTAAGGGGGACAATGACATTTAAGCCAGATAAAGATATGGTTTCATCCCAGCAGGACAACTGCCTGCAGTCTCTTTTTAATTATTTTCTCTAAAAAAAACCAAACAATCAAACAAACAAATAATGAAAATAAGAAAAGAAACTACCCATTCCAGAGCAACTGAGCAAGGCGATGGAGATTAAACAAGAACGCTGGCTCAGATGCTTTAGAATAAAACACCAGGAACAGGAAAGCAAAGCTGCATTGTGTTCAAATTCAAGACTAATTTAAAGTCTTGTTCTTTAGCGCAAAAGCTGGAAACACGCCCAAGAGAACCAAGGAGGGAAAAAATAATAACCAGACCAATTGTATATTTCTCCTAGAAATTCCATGTCAGAAGGTACCTTGCAACTCACACTCGTGGGCTCCAGTTTCAATAAATCAACACAGCGTGCAGGGTAACAGTAGCACAAGTCTTTCTCTCTTTCCATAATACACCCAGGTAAAAATCACTGCGAAGGGAAGAACAAAATGCCCATTCTTTCTGCTGCTTGGCAAGGGGACAAATCACTTTCTGCACCTCTCTGTGTTGAAGGACTAGTTATTAAATATGGTCTAAGCTGACTTTCCAGCTGTACTTAAGGATGAAATAATGCCAATGCGACTGTCCGCAAGAAATTCAGAGCAAAAGAGCAACAGGAGGATGAGGCCACCCCCACACATGCCTCTGCCTACCTAAGTCTTGAAATAATCTGGATGAGCACAGCTGCTGCCCGCAACTGCCCCGAATTCTGCAATAGGCCACAACTTTTTGCCAGCAATTTATGGATTATTCCAACCATCTGAGTCTGGTCCTGAGCCTCTCACTGCCAAGAAAGATCAAACAAGAAGGTGAGAGTGAGCTCAGAGCTGCCTCCTTTGCTCATCCCAAATGCATATGCACACACACACATACAGGAAAAAAACCAACAACAAAAAAGAACCCCCACAAAACAACAACAACAAAAAAAACCAAAAACAACCCACAACAACTAAAACAACACAAAACCACAATAAAACCAAAAAGGTGTTTTTGTTTGGACAGCATTTTGTCCACGTCTGGGACCCAGTTATGCTGAATGCCATGGAAATACTGAGGAAGTGAGAGATCAGAGCAGAAAGTGTAATCAAGGGAGGAAAGGAGTACCTACAGAAAAGTGTCATAGCTAAAATACTGTATTAAATCAATGTTGTATTAAATCAACACTGTACTAAATCAACAGCATTGGTCAGAACAGCAGAGGGGTCTCCCATCCCTCAGTCCCTCTGCCTCCACTACCTCCCCCTCTAATGACATTTCATGCCACTTCTGCCATGAATCATTTTACATTTCCTTTATAATCTCGCTCCTCTGCGAGGTGTAACTTTGTTACTGGCCAGCACCTGGAGCTGCCAGGCAACGCAGGTGTTATCTTGGAGGATGGAGGGCAATGACCTGAGCTCCAGCAAGCCGCCAGGAGGGAAAAGACAGGTTTTGTAGTTGGCCGCTTATTTCTGACTTGGTGCCAAGAAGGGAATAGATGGTGGGAGCATAAAATCTTTATAAAGATGTTTAAAACATCAGATTTTTATTTCCCCACCACCCTGGAAATCTGAATTTTTTATAAGTCTCTTGGCACGTGGACTTTTGGAAAGAAGAAAAAAAGAACTCCTTTACAAAGAGAAACGTGTTTTGCTACAATTCCATCCAGAGCATGCAAGTGGTCAGTGGGTCCAAGACCCCGAACCATCTCTGGAAATGTCTCCTGAAAGCCCCATACCAGTGGAAGATGCCCCACAGCCAGCAACCCCATGCGCTCCAAAAACCCAGCAGGGAAAAGCAGTCTTTAAGATCAGACTCCAGCATGAAAAGAGCAGTCAAATGAAATAAAGCCACAGGCTCATCCATTCTGGGGGGCAACAGAAAGCAGCCTGCCATGTGTAGGTAATTTGCATTTTCCATTACATTCTTCAGTATTTCTGCACAGAGGCAAACTTTCCCCGAATAACCCCTCAACTATTTGTTGTTATTAAATTACATCTTTAGCTTGCCACATAAAACACCTTGGAGACTTTGTGCCTTCCATAAAATATTTCAAAAGTAAGCTTCCCGCCCACACAAGCAGCTCGATGTGCTAAAAGTATGAACCAACCCCAAAAGAAAAGGGTTTCTAGAACATGAGTGATTAACACGTTTCCAAGTCAATACACTAATTAGAAAATTTACAAATAAGTAAGCCAGGAAGGGAAGCTCTTCAACAGCACTTGCCATTAAAACATCTACGGTTCACCATAGCCACCAATTTTCTCCTATGCTTAGGAGAAAAAATAGCTAGGAACTGCAAATCATTGCTTTGTGTTAAGCTGATATATCCACTGTTAAGAGCATCTCATTACCAAGAAGCAGGAACAAACCAGCAAACACAGGAAGACTGGCCAGCTCTGGAAAGCCCACTACAGGTCAGATGGACCAGAGAGTTCTCAGCTTCCCTCTGGCCAGAGGAAACACTATGGAAAAAATGTGGACAAGGTTAATTTTAATCAAACCTCTGAATCGGGATGATTTCAGTTCAGTAACGACAGCACTTCATGATCCCTCAGCACATTTTAACAGATGCACTCAGTTGCAGATGCTGCTGAGCTTATGTCCTAACCCCCTTCCCTCGTTCCCCCCATGATGAACTGTTTTTTCTACTACCTCACCTCACAGCCGGCATACGTATCAAAACTACCCCAAATAAATTTCTCCATATTCACAGATTCACAGATATTAGGGGTTGGAAGGGACCTAGAAGATCATCTAGTCCAACCCCCCTGCCAGAGCAGGATCATCTAGACCAAGTCACCCAGAAACAAATCCAGGTGGGTCTTAAGCGTCTCCAGAGAAGGAGACTCCACAACCTCCCTGGGCAGCCTGTTCCAGAGCTCTGTCACCCTCACTGTGAAAAAGTTTTTCCTTGTGTTGACCCTAAACCTCTTGTGCTCCAACTTGCACCCATTGCCTCTCGTCCTGTCATTGGATGACATTGAGAAGAGTCTGACTCTATCCTCTCTACACTCACCCTTAACATATTTATAGACATTGATGAGGTCCCCCCTCAGTCCCCTCTGCTCCAGGCTAAAGAGCATTCTCAGCCTCTCCTCATAAGGGAGATGCTCCATTCTCTTAATCATCTTGGTGGCCCTGCGTTGGACTCTCTCCAGTAAATCTATGTCTTTTCTGAACTGGGGTGTCCAAAACTGGACACAGTACTCGAGGTGGGGTCTCACCAGTGCGGAGTAGAGGGGGAGGAGAACCTCTCTTGATCTGCTGGAAACACTTCTCCTAATGCATCCCAGGATGCCATTGGCCTTCTTGGCCACAATGGTGCATTGTTGGCTCATGGTCATCCTCCTGTCCACCAGGACCCCCAAGTCTCTTTCTCCAGAGCTGCTCTCTAGTACATCAGCCCCCAGCCTGTACTGATACATGGAGTTGTTGTGCCCCAGATGCAGCACCTTACACTTGCTCTTGTTAAATTTCATTAAATTTCTCCCTGCCCAGCTCTCCAGTCTGTCCAGGTCTCTCTGGATGGCAGCACAGCCTGCTGCTGTGTCAGTCACTCCTCCCAGTTTGGTGGCATCAGCAAACTTGCTGAGGGTGCACTCTATCCCCTCATCTAGGTCATTGATTAATATATTGAATATACTGGACCCAACGCTGATCCCTGGGGGACGCCACTAGTCACAGGCCTCAAGCCAGACTGCTCCACTGACCACAACTCTCTGGGCTCTGTCCTTTAGCCAATTCCCAATCCACCTCACTGCACAATCACTCAACCCACACTTCTTAAGTTTGGCTGTAAGGATCCCATGGGAGACAGATGATCTTCTAGGTCCCTTCCAACCCCGAATATCTGTGAATCTGTGACAATGAAATAACAAGTCAACAAGGGAAATACCTCCAGGCATCCAAGTCCACATCTATGTACCTCAAAAGCCTTCTAACTCTGGTTTGTCAATGGACAGGACTCAACCTAAAATAGTCCCTAATTTGATTGCCAAGGGTCAGTGGAAGATTACAAGAATCACATTACTAAATATCTCAGAGAAAATGGGCTCCAGAGCTCCCAGAAGAGCCAGCAGAACCGGCAAAACAGTGCATGAAGCAACCCACTGTACGGGTTGAGCCCTGGGTGGAAAGGGGATGAAGAAATGGCATTCACCATCTCAATGGTTGTGCACATAGCAGTCTGAGGGCAGATTCTCCAGGAGGAATAACAGTACCAATGTGGACTTGTTCCTGCTTTCAATCAGCAAGTTGGTTATTACTCACTGTTAAAAGGGAAGAATGAAATTTTTTTTCTAGAGACATTGTGGACCATGCAGTGTTTGCAATGAGGTGACAAAAATCCAAATATAAGTACAACCAAATCTTCCTGCCAGGTTGTCCTGAATAATTTGCCAACAGCAGTTGGGTGGCCCCTTTTTTAAAAGGGAAGACTATGACAATTTATTAGTACCATAGTGTGTGCCAGGAGAAGAAAAACTGTGGCACTACAGGCTTAATAACTCTCTTGCAGAGGATACTACAATAACATGAACCACTGCCAGCCTCCCACAGATCTCTGGAGACAGAGGACCTCCAGAGACCAAAGATCTCCATTCTGTATGTAACAAGGAAGAAGAAGGGTGATAGACACCCACCCTAGAAGAGGTGAAAGAACTGAAAGGGCAGGGAATCCATCCAGAAGAGCTGTGGTCAAGTAGGAAGAGCAGGCAGATAGGGTGGCTCTCTCCTAAGGAGCACTGCTGTATTTTAAGTCTGGCTGCAGGAGGATGAAGAGGCTGTAAGAGACTTGTATTCAGTCTGAGCACGGTCTGTACTACATGGTTGAGTGGGATAATACAAGAGGGGCACCACAAGCAGGTTGGGAGTGGACTGAGAGCAATGGGAAGCACAGGAGGTGGTCTGGCCCGAGCCAAGGTGAACAGGAGGCAACCTGGAGCTGGGTATTGGGCTAGAGAGTCAGAATGGAATTCACAGGTGAGCCGACGTGGTGGAGCGGGACAGGGGATCAGATCCAGGTCCAGGAGAAGGAACTGAGGACCAAGAAAGCAGAAGGTTTCCCACAGCCAGCTGGATGGATATCAGAGAGGAGGGAGGCCTCAGTGGCAGCCCAGCTCCTCTGGTGCAAATCTCCCACCTCATGGATGTGATCCAGGTCCTGCAGGCTAACAAAGCAATAACTTTTTGCAAATATAAGGAACATTGAGAACTCCAGAGTAAGGGGCTGCTGGAGAGCAAGGCAAGAGGCAACTGCTCGCAGAGAACGGCAGCTCCTCCATGAGCTTTCCTTTGTCCAGCAGTGATACCCACATTTCTTCTCTCGTGGCTTTTCCGTACAAAGCAAATAATTACAATGTCCATGTCCAAAACTTGCAGGTTGAGTGTAAACAACCCCCAAAAATGCCCCTGCACCTAGCTCCTGCCACAGCAGCCTGAGTCCCCACAAGCAACAGGATTCCAGCTCTTCATTTCAGGAGGTTTTTGAACTTTTCCTATCCTTCAGTTAGGCTGCGTCTCAGCCATCCCCTCACCTCAGGGTGAGAGATCTGCTGCCGAAAAGGAAACCAGTAACTGCTGAACAGGAGGAGGAGCTACTGACAGACATTCAGAATAACTGGCATTACTAAAAAGTGTGTGAATACAAATGAAATTTCCAGAGATGTTCATACAAAGAAAAAAAAACAATCAGCACTTGCAATGAAGTTCAGAATGTGGTATTAATGTATTATTAACTTAATGCATTATTATTATTAAAGCAATATGAACCTATTAGCTTATTATATTCCTAAGGTATTGGGAATTGGTGGATAACAGCAAGATCTGGTACAGCAGAGAAAATGCTCTTCTGTATGAGACAGCTTCTGCTCTCTGGTCCCACCATGGTGGGAATGAGCAACCCACCCATGGGCACCAGCACCCTGAGAAACCACCCTGAACTCCAGCCCGAGACCTGGCATGAAACACCAGAGAAAGTGGGGGGAAAGAGAGGTGCTGGGGCACAAATCTGTAACAGACAGGGACTTCCTGACAAACTGGAATAATGCTTCCATTTTAGGTTCTTCATGTTGAGAAAAATGTGTTGCAGGGCATTTTGCAGTTAGGATTAACCATGAGATTGTTTCATGATGTGATTACAACACATGGCAGTGATCCGTGTGGTAGAGCTTTTAGGGTGCAGAGCAGAAAAAGTGGGATGAGATGAGAGAATGGAATGAGGCAGAAGGAGAGGGGTTTGGAGAGCTGGTGGGTTTGGGGACTTAATGGGGTGGAGGAGCTGAGGGATGTTTGGGTAGATGGTGGACTTGTGGAGTTATCAGGGCTGAGGGAGCTGGTGGGGTTTGGGGAGTTATTGGAGGTAGGGATACAGTGGGGTTTGGGGAACTGTTGGGGCTTGGCAGGTATTTGAGCTGGGGTACCCACAGAGGGCAGCAGCAGGAAGGCAGCCAGCAAGACTCCTCACCCCATGGTTTAGCAGCCCGAAACAAAGCATTAGGTAGGCAAAATATGTCACAGTCCCTGACTAAAGTAAACTACAGGAAAACACAGTAATATGCCCCAAATCACCAGCATTAAAAAATAACTCCATACCACCACAATGTGCAAACACTGGGAAACAAGTTCAAGATTGCAATCACAGCCCTTAGCATTAAATTCATTTAGAATGGTTACACCAACGAGGGAAGGGTACAGCTCTGTGTGGATGGCACTGACTGTAGGCAGGGTTCTGATGCTTCTATTCCAAGAGTAGGGAGGGTTCAGCTGCAGCCCCCAACACTCCAGACTCCCATAGAGATACCCAACATGTGAATACCCTCACCTCCTTGCCACAGTGGGAAAGTGAATGGGATCTGCTGGCTCGTATTAATTTTAAAAATACCATTTTGGGGTGAAAATAAAATGGTTTGGGTTTGAAGGGACCTTTAAAGTCATCTAGTTCCAACCCCTGCTGCAGTGAGGGACATGTGCAACTAAAGCAGTCAACTATTATATGTTACACCGAACTACATTTTTCTAATATCCCTGGTGTAAAATTGTTACCTATAAATTTTAGTCTGAAACTATCACAGTGGTGTGAACTTTGTATCCCAAAAATGGCATCTTAGGAAAAAAAATAATTTTATATATATATATATATATACACACACATACCTGTATGGCATGCCTTAGGTGTTCCTCTGCTGGCAGGGGATTGGACTTGATGATCTCCAGAGCTCCCTTCCAACCCCTACCATTCTATGATTCTATGAAATATCTAAAAGCGTCCTGATACACTTTTTTTTTTTCATTGTTTTTTTCTGATTCACTAGGAACTTGCAAAAAAAACCAACAACCCATGGATCACACCCACGAACAAAATACAGACATCAACAAATAAGATGGACACCAGTGGACAAGGAGTGAAAATTCACTTACTGGCAAAATTGTCATTGTCAGGGAATGGGTTAATTCTAAGCAGTGCTGCAGCTTTATTGCGTGCACAGCCAGAATTAGCTTACACTACAAAATGAAACACCGTGAAACCTGTACTGCATTAAGGTTAGTGGAACTACATAATAATTTATGAACTGGACTATGGTTTACACCACAGACAAACAATCACGAGGCAGGAGGTCTTAGGAAGCCAAAGGTTAAAGGTGATTGCATATTACCTGAACTTCCCTTCAATAACTCAACACATGACTATTAGCCTGGTTTATCTGGCTCTATTAAGAAGAACCGATGAAAACTTTTAATCTGCTTCCAAATGGCTCCAGGCACTGGGTAGATATTAGATTTGTTTTGTTGTGAGGGCTGAAATAAAACAAAAACTGGGGAGCTCCTGCTCCCCAGCTCTCATTAGGATGTTAAGAGCCATCGTCTTGTCCTGGATGTGTGGCTAAGGGTGATACAGTTCTGCCTGCAGCCCCTGTCTGCACCCCTGCCTCTGAGTGGATGCCAAACACACCCAGCCAGCACCGTCCCACAGCCAGACCCATGCTACATGTCAAACAGAGAAAAATCAGTATTTGGCACCAGGAGCCTTTCTGCTCCGGGAATGTTTTGCTGCTTTAATTGCACCATCACTTTCTCATGCTTATAAATATTATTGCAAGTGGCCTCCCTCCTTACGTTACTTGTCCTGCCACTGGACACCTCTGATCATATGCTGCGCCCCAAGGAGCCCTGGAAAAGATGCTCTTGGTAGGAAACCTCAACCATAAATTACCACCAACATACTCCCAGTGACAAATGACCTTGTATCTACATCAGGAATCACAGAATCACTTAAAGTGGAAGAGACCTTTCAGATCAAATCCAACAATTCCCTAAGTACTGCAAAGGCATCCCTAATCCATGTCCCTTAGCAGCACAACTCCACAGCTTTGAAGCCCCTCCAGGGATGGGGACTCCAAACCCTGGAGATTCTGGGTTCCAGACAAGCATCACCCTGGCAAGAAGGGAAAAGGGTCTTCTTGTAACTGAGGCTTCACATGGCCATATGCCAACCCTACAGAGAAGCTGTCCACACTTCTCATTTCTTTAGAAGCCACAGCAATGACTAGCCTCTGGTAACACAGGCATTTCATTCAGCACATTTTAACCAGCACTCGCTGCACCTCTCCATAGTGTCCCATCTCCCTGTTTCAGGACATCACAGCCCATCAATTTTAAACAAGGATGGAATTAACCAATGCATCACCCAGGCCTGTAGCTCTGGCTACTCTGTGTGCACGTGTGTATTAACAGAAAATAAACAGAACTAAATTGGAAATCCTGGAAGCAGATTATTTATTTATTTTCACTGCCAGCAAAGCCAGAAGCATCTAGTGCCTTAATGCTGTTACAAACTGAAGCAACTGTTTAAGAAGAATAAATCTGAGATGTTTAAGGAACTTCTAACAGAAATAAACAGTGTGAGTCCAAAGCAGAGTGAAAATATTGAGCTATCACCAAAATCTGTCAAATCAAACATAACAAATGAAAGGCCTTCAAGATAGTGACTGCACATTCTCAGGGTTGCTTGGGCTACACTTCAGCCCAGCAGATTATTTACATTTCCATCCAAATCCATCATCCTCCTGACATTCCCAGCAAACACAAACAAGGGAACTCAGCTTTGTTGCTGGGTTTTAGGGAGAGCAATAACAAAACCAGCTTGCTGCAGGAAATGGACAAGTCTGTGCTTTACCTGCTCTGGTCTGCAGTAGGAACCCCTCTGAATGTGACACCACCAGAAAACAGGAACTGAGACAGAAGGACAAAATCCTCTGTTAGCCCTGGGTTGCAGCTGACATAACAGAGCCTCTCCTTGTCCCCAGGACAGTAAATACCCTTTGATCAGGGCAGTTACCCCCCAGGGACAGACACCTGCCAGCACCCAGGGCCTCGGTGCCCCAGCAAGCAGGGGGAAATGTGGGATGGGACCACCAGCAAACACTCTGTGCTCTTCAATACCCAGGAAGTTTTCCAGGACAGAATGGCACGGACAGGGCGGCATGGACAGGGCAGAAATGTCAGGAAAAGGAGCTATTTTCTTCAACCAGGTACGGCACTAACGTCACCATCCTGTTCAAACTGCGGGATACCAGCTAAATTTGGATGAACCTGTGCAACTAGCTAGCCCAAGTGTAGTAATAACTTTATTTGCTTAGTTTCCAGGTGTCACAGTTTAGGGTCAGGGCAACACCCAGACCGATAACAGACGCTCTCTTTTAACCCCCCTCCCTCCCCAAAGGGGGAGAGAAAAGGAATAAGGGAGAGAGACTTAGTGATTAGAAAAAGGGAACTAGAACAATTTAATGAAAAATGAAAATGAAATATATACAAATATGTACAAACTCTTTATGTGAGTGTGCATTGGAGGTCACTGGCAAAGCTGAGGGTTTGGGGGGAGCAGCGGGCAGAGCACTGTGCCCCAGAGTAGACTGTCCATCCAACTGTCCCCACTCTGGGTGACAGACACCATCCTACAAGAAGCACCCAGGCTCCAAGCGGAGAGAGGAATCTCCTGGCAGGACAGATGTCTGCATCATGGGGCACGCATACACCACTGCGGCTGGCTCAAAACCATGTGGTTGGAAACGGCCATCACCTCAAAGATAAATGAGAACAAGTTCTCAGTTTGAAGGAGGGAACCACCCAGCAACNAGTTGGAAAAGATCATCTCATTCCAACACTCCTGCCATGGGCTGGGATAACTGCCACTGGACCAGGCTGCTCAGAGCCTCATCCAGCCTGGACTTAAACACTTCCAGGCTTCCACAGCTTCTCTGGGCAACCTTTGCCAGAGCCTCACCACCCTCACAGTAAAGAACTTCTTTATATTTATCCAATACTTCCATGTGATGGATACTCCTGTCCCTCCCACAGACCTACGTGGGATCTCAGCTCCTGCCCATCTGGGTGAGGACACTAAGATTAGATCTAGGATTTGCAGGAACACACCCTGCACCTCAATAGGGAGCTGCAGAAAGCAAAATCCTCTATTAAAAAAAAATAATTAAAAAATAAGCAAACCTTTTTGACCCACCCTGTAAACTTAAAGACAGAAACAGGAACTGGAAGTTGCTCAATTCATGTTAGATTCTGGGATTTTAAATCCTCTGGGACATAAGCCCAGCCCCACCTCCCCCTCTTTAAAGCCATGTATAACATTTAAGCAGGTAAGGAAATAAGAGCTCAATTAGACCTCCTGTAACTCCACAATTGTTTAGACATAATTGTCTAAATAAAATAAGGGCTTAATTAATAGTATCATCAAAAGGAATGGCATATTTGAATAAANACAAACACATCCAAAGCCCATCACGCCCAAAGCCCAAGCCAGGGCTCCATGGCTCTCTTCTGCATTAGGAACCTCAAGAAATAACATCCTTCTGCCACAGATCTGAACCACTTTCTGTGAGAGTTGTGGGGCCACCTCAGTTCTGCTCCTGCCACCGAGGTGGGCACAGTGGAGGGTTCTCTGAGGCCTTTAGCTGCAGCCAAGAGAGAAACGAACACCACAGTGCCCGAGGAAAGGAAGGAAAGAGAAAGGGAAAAGAGAGTTAAAGATTTCACACCTGGAATATGTTTAGGAAATGTAGTTAAAACAACTCTTGTTCCCCATTACTAAACTGATAGAGTAGTTCGAAAATCTTGCCTCTCTTGCTCCATGCTCTCCTCCCACAGAGACTTTTGAAGGCAAAGCAGCAAAGAACATCACAATTGTGGTCTGGGAATGCTAAGACAGCCAGGATAGATCCTGCCCAGCACTGGCCAAGAGGCAGCTCTACTGAAGTCACCTCAACCTTTTGCTCACATCCCCTTGGGAAAAGCTGTGGAGATCTCCCTGGGAAAGTGGGGTGAGGCAACTGCAATGTAGGGAAAACCACAAAGCTGGGAGATGGGACAGACAGCTAGAAATGAGAACAAGCAAAGTGAACTGCTGCAAAGCAAACTGGCAGCAGAGGGGGGAAAAATAGTATAGGGCTGTGAATTATTAATTAAATTGAAAGCAGAGGAATTTACAAATAAAATTGGTAAGTTAGAAGGTTTTTTTTCTTATCTTTACACAGAGGTAGTTTAGAAATGCAAGGAAAACAGTGCAGCAGAGCCAGCCAATACAACACAATGAGAATGCAAGGGTTAAAGCATCTGAGAGCATCAGCTGAGCTCTGGGTGCCAGGCACAGGGACAAGAGCTGGGGAAACGGGTGCCTGGTGACCAGAGGAGAAAGGATCCTATTTTCCATCCAACAACCCTAAAAATAGAAACCAAATGGCAAGTGAAGGGGTGAGTTTAGGAGCATCACTGTTAATGTACAGTGATGGAAGAAGAGTTTGGAGCAATGGGAGCAAAAGCAGGTGTTCAGTGGGAATAAATTCCCATGGGGCTGAGGGAGGATCGAAGCAGATCATGGTTTCTCCATGATTTATAGAATGGCTTGAGTTGGAAAAGATCATCTCATTCCAACACTCCTGCCATGGGCTGGGATAACTGCCACTGGACCAGGCTGCTCAGAGCCTCATCCAGCCTGGACTTAAACACTTCCAGGCTTCCACAGCTTCTCTGGGCAACCTTTGCCAGAGCCTCACCACCCTCACAGTAAAGAACTTCTTTATATTTATCCAATACTTCCATGTGATGGATACTCCTGTCCCTCCCACAGACCTACGTGGGATCTCAGCTCCTGCCCATCTGGGTGAGGACACTAAGATTAGATCTAGGATTTGCAGGAACACACCCTGCACCTCAATAGGGAGCTGCAGAAAGCAAAATCCTCTATTAAAAAAAAATAATTAAAAAATAAGCAAACCTTTTTGACCCACCCTGTAAACTTAAAGACAGAAACAGGAACTGGAAGTTGCTCAATTCATGTTAGATTCTGGGATTTTAAATCCTCTGGGACATAAGCCCAGCCCCACCTCCCCCTCTTTAAAGCCATGTATAACATTTAAGCAGGTAAGGAAATAAGAGCTCAATTAGACCTCCTGTAACTCCACAATTGTTTAGACATAATTGTCTAAATAAAATAAGGGCTTAATTAATAGTATCATCAAAAGGAATGGCATATTTGAATAAACATGCTGCTGCTCCCATCAAAAGCAATTAATGTTTCACTTGATAAGAGAAACCTCATCTAGATGGCAGATGGTTTTAATAATGCAAATACTTTTCCTGCTAATAAAAAAACACTTTTTTCTTTTACTTTTTTTTCTTCTATTTCTAAGAAATTCTGCAAAGACTGGTGCTGAGAATCATCAATATTTCACATTCACCCATAAAGAACCATATAATCCCATATTAGGGGAGCTTAGACAGAGAGTGAACTCTCCCTGTGTCCACTCCTGTCCTTGCTGAGGACTCAAAAGAAATAGTCATGCATCCCCACTTTAGTGAAATAAACAAACTGGGCACAAGAGATTACACAGTATACAGCCATGTCCTGTTCTGTGTCTCTTAACTTTTGATATGGCACTGGAGATGGAGTCTTGGACTTTGATCTGGAATTCTGGTGGGGTTTGGTTTTTTATGTACTACATGTAAAGGACCAAAGGCAGCTGTTAGGTAAAACAGGAAAAGGAGAAAGAGGGAAAAAAAGGGAAAAATGGAAAAAAATAAAATAAAAAAAAAAAATCATTAAAGTCCTCCCCAGGAACTGTTTAGGGCTAGGGCAGAGCTGTTTAGAGTTGTCCTACATAGTAATAACATAAAAATAAAATAAAAGAACCACTGAGAAAGGCACCCTATGAAATATCCACCTGCCCTGTACTGACACTACCTGCTCAAGCCAGCAAAGGAAGTTACGGATCACAGACGGCACAGATGTACGGTGAAAATGAAACACATTTTCCTGAATCTAGGAACTGGAGCTGCAAAAATGCTCAGGGTCAGATAAACCAGAAGAGTCAAATGAAGTAATTTCTCATCCCTTAATAGATTCATCCATCAGGAAGTTATGGGGCTCCTTACTGGAGTCTTGAGAGCCAAAAGTGTGACTTCCTGATCTACATGTGAATGAAAAATGAGTGGGATTTGCAGGTATTTTTGAACTGAATGAGAGCAGGGTCTCAGAGCTCTTCATTTCATTCTTCCCACGGTGGACTGGTGTGACATGGGCTGCCCAGGGAGGTTGTGGAATCTCCTTCTCTGGACATATTCAAGACCCGCCTGGATCTGTTCCTGGGTGACTTGGTCTAGGTGACCCTGCTCTGGCAGGGGGGTTGGACTAGATGATCTTCTGGGTCCCTTCCAATCCCTAACATTCTGTGTGATTCTGTGTGGGAAACCGGGACCCACTCCAGAGCCTACTAGAGCCCAGGCACCTCCCAACCACCAGCCCAGACTCTGCTCTCAGGAGCTTTATCTTTGATCTCAGAGCCAGAAGGTCATCTCATGAGAGGGAGAATAACCCCACAACCTCCAAAAGCCACACACTACCCCTGACATTAATTCAAAACTAGAAAAAAAAAGACAAGTTAAAGGTGTGGACAACATGTATTTCACTGCTTGCAGCATCCTCCCCTCTGCCCTTGAGGGAGGGATGTAGGAAGCCACCTGGTCCCATCTAGCTCAGCTTCACCCCACCATCAGAGGAATGTGAAATCCCTCCTGACCCTACGGCTTCTGTTTTTGCTCTGGTTAATGAAACTTTGAAACAGGAGCAACGAGGGCATCAAAATGACAGCATCCATCTGTCATCCCCCTGCTAATATTGTTTGCAGCCCAGGTCTTGGAATTCAACATCTGCAGTAATGAAGGAAACTGCCAGGAGAGCATTTGACAATTCTCTAATTGGCGTGTTAATGACTCCTGCTCTGCAAAAGTACATTAGAAAGGGTCACTCCGCAAAGCAGGAACTATGCATTAAACAAAGTCACTCTTAGGTATAAACAGAATCCATCAGCATTTACTTTTTAGTTGGGCCTCCCACATTTCACATCTGCCCACACTGATCTGGTTTCTGGGCTCTGTCACTTGGAGCAACTGGGCCCTGGTACCCACCATGTCAACCGTGGTGAGGCAGCACCTTCCACTGCCCTGCATAGACCAGAGGCATGATTGCAGCCTTTACAGACACGAGCATCAAGCAAAACTTCCCCCAACCAGCAGATAAAAGTAATAGATGTCACTCAAGGAAAAAGTGAAAAATATTTCCCTTTTTGCAGCATTGATGAGACACACCATGACAGAGAATCACAGAAAGGTAGGGGTTGGAAGGGACCACTGGAGATGGAGTCCAACCCCTGTGACAAAGCAGGAACACCCAGGGCAGACCACACAGGAACAGATCCAGGAGGGTCTTGAAAAATCTCCAGAGAAAGAGACTCCACAACCCCTCTATGCAGCCTGTTCAAGGCTCTGTCACTCTCATGGTGAAGAAGTTTCTTCTCATGTTGAAGTGGAACTTCCCATGTTTCAGCTTAAGACCATTACCTCTTGTCCTATCAGAGGACACAAATGAAAAGAAAGTGGCCCCTTCTACTTGACACCCACCCTGAAGATATTTGTAAACATTAATAAGATCCCCTCTCAGTCTTCTCTCCAGGATAAACAGACCCAGGTCTCTCAGCCTTTCCTACTAAGATAGATGACCCAGTCCCTTCATCATCCTGGTAGCCTCTGTTGGACTCTAATATTTCCCTGTCCCACTTGAACTGGGGAGATCAGAACCGAACACAAAGTTCCAGATGTGGTCTCACTAGTGCAGAGTAGAGATAGAGAACCTCCTTCGAACTCCTGTCCACACTGTTCTTTGTGCACCCAAGGAGACCATTAGCTTTCCTGACCAGAAGGGCACATTGATGTTCTATAGAGAACTTAAGTGTCCACCAGGACACCAAGGTCCCTCTCCATGAAGATATTTTCCAACAGGTCTATCCATCACCTGTACAGGTACACAGTAGTGTTCCTCCCCATATCAAGTATATAGAGAATAACATAAAATCACTTATTTCCCACTACAGTCACATATTTACTAAAAAGAAACAATTTTGCTTCAATTAACCAATTGTGAAGAAACCTTTTGTGCCTGACTTTACCCAGGGGATGAGGCTTGTGACCAAATATTTTGCAGATGTCACAAAGGAACAAGTCACCTTGTTTTTCAAAACTACAGGTACAACTGAACTTATTACTTGAAGTTTGCAGAAATAAGGAAATGCATCTGTCCCTGGGACATTACAACCAACAACTGCTATGTCCCAGACATTTTACTTGTTCTGAAGACACTGAGAAGACCTTCAAAACATTTTTAATAGTGATGGTCTCTTTTGCTTCTGATAATAGGTCTGGAACTAACTCTCATTCTCCACCAGCACAGGCATGCTGCAGTATTTCCCAGAAGTGTTTTCACTTCTCAAATGCTGTTGACATTTGATTTTATCAGTCCTATGTAATAAATCAAGTCACCTGGCACGGGATTCTATAGATGCAGCTCAGCAGCCCCAGCAGCACAACCTCGGTGCACATGCAGTGGGCCCAAAAGAAAAAAAAAAAGAGAAGAAAAAGTAAAACAGCTTCTCTCTGAAGTCAAATGGCAAAATGTCTGGTTTGTGTTGAATGCCAATGCTAAAAACTTGCTGATTCCCCCAGTGGTTTATTATTAGTGATGAAGTCTCTTGAGATCTCTCCAAAGTAGTTTTTCTGCTACCAGTCCAGGAGAAAACAATAGAGGTTGTACAGCTGAGGTGAAAAGCTAAGATGAATAACAGGAAGGTGAATAAGAATAGTGCTCACAACAGGCTCTAAAAAACAACCCCAATTACACAATCCCTTCTTTGAAAAGTCACATTTTCTCCTAACACAAAATGACTGCAGAAAACTCTTGTGACCATGAACAAACCCATCTGCTGACCAGGGTGGGAGCCAGAACTGCCTGGCAATGAGCTGCCCACCTGTTCTACTCACCCTCGGCTTTGATAGGAAGGAAAAGTCACCACCACACCTACATGTACAGAGACCTCTGAGCTACCTCTGCTTACTTGTCCCGTCTCCTCTCTCTGCAAGGGACCTCTGTGTTGTCATAACTTTGCACTACAAGAGGTGGGTTGCCCAGAATGTTGCATTTAGACCAGTGACTTTCACCTAAAAATATTTAATTTAGAAGATTATAAATATACCACACAAGATAATTTTTGAAGAACAGACCTTCAGAAAGTCCAACCTGGAGCTCCCTGGTGCTGCATATCCTGTTCCCCACTTGTCCATGTCACCTCTTGCATGTAAGTGAGAATGGGGCTCCCAAAGCAAATTCCAAAGCAGGAGGATCTCAGGTTACTGGAACCTCACCATCTTCCACTCCCTGAAAGAAGGTTGCAGCCAGGTGGGGTCAGGCTCTTCTTCCAAGAAACAAGTGACAGGACAAGAAAAGCCGTTCTCAAGTTGCCCCAGGGGAGGTTTAGGTTGGACCTGAGGAACAATTTCTTCCCCTTGAGAGTTCTCCAGGCCTGACCCAGGCTGCCCAGGGCAGTGGTACAGCCCCCATGATCCCTGGAGGGGTTTCAAAGCCATGGAGATGTGGTGCTGAGGGACATGGGTTAGTGGTGCCCTGTCAGTGCTGGGTTAATGGTTGCACCTGATGATCTAAAAGGTCTCTTCCAACTAAAACCATTCTATGATTCTATGTACTGACCTCAGGAACACTGTGGCTATGGAGAAACTTGGTGTGTTGATAGAATCAGATAAAGTGCAGGGTGGCTAAAACACTATTTCAAATCAAGGATGCTCCTTTGATGCCATGACAAACTACTGCGAATGCTTCTCTCCTGTGTTCCAAATCCTTGCTCAATATCATCCAAGATAATCTGATGAGACAGCAACACCACTCCTCATTACCAAACATCAGCATCTCTGCTGAGGATAGACCAAGAGTGAGTCCAAAATTACCAACAGCACCACCAGACAGCAAACTTTGTACTTCGAAAGAAAACATAAAGGCAACCAGATGGGCATCAAAAAGCATTTCAGGCCATTTAGTAGCCCCAAATCTTTCATTCAGAAGCACGACTATCTTGTTTGCTTTGGGAAAAAGGGTCGTGCCACACTGAAGAAACCATCAACGTGGGTTGCTTGAATGTTACAAAGCTTTCATTTGAGGTCTGGTTTTTATTTAAACTGCAAAGCACAGGGGATTCTCCAGGACCACAGAAAATTATTTTGAGCAAAGTACATTGTTGTGCTGCTGGAAAAGCAGGGAGCCATTCCTGGGTCTGGTGCCCAGACCTTCCAGCAGTGAGCACAGACAAGAGTGGAGCTGTGATCCAGCATCGCTCTGTCAGTGTTGGCCACCGACTTCACCTGGACTCTCCAGGAGTTTGCTCTAGTTTAATGGGGAACTTCACGGCATTGACATTGTTCGCCCTTTTAACAGGGCTCTTTCCAAAGCAATTAATAATTTAAGGGCTGTAACGTTTTATACCATATGTTTTGGTGTGGGACTCAGCAGAGCCTGCCCCTGACAGGGTGTCTGGAAAGCTCTGTAGGGTCCAAGGGGGCTCCAGTGAGGGTCTGCTGACATTCCCCTCAGATCTTTTCTCTGCTGAGCTCCAGGAGAACTCCCATCCCTGCTTAACTTTTAGTTCTCCTAATGCATGTCTGCAAAATGGGGTAAGACTTAAATTTTATTTTTTTTTTAAACTGTGGGCTATCATGTGCCTGTTTATACTATTACGTCCTTAACAAATTGTTTCCCATCAGAGGCACAGATCTGCACCACTCAACAACAGACTTACAGAGGAAAAAGGCAAATAGAACAAAAATCCAAGCATGAAGCATTTCACCAGAAATATTAATATCAATGGAAGCATTTATCTGTACCTGATGACTTTCATCCATATCTATTAATACTATTGGGAATCCCACAGTCTGACATTATCAGGGGCAGATTAAGAAAGAACTCACACAGTTTGCAACACAAAATTCATCTTTGGAGATGGGTTTGATGAAGTACCCAACTGACCGACTGCACTCTGCTTTTTCTGTCTTGTAACATGTGTGTTCCCAAAACACGTGTGTTTCCACCTGAGTCCCACCTTTCCTACAGCATATCTATAAACCTGCTTATTAAATAGACTCTGGAGGGGCATTGCAACATGTTAGAAATCAAAAGGAAAAATACAACTGTAAAAATCAAATAATATATACACACATTTAAATATATATATATATATATATATATATATATATATATTTATAAATTATATAAATCATCCAACAAATTGATTTAATTCTGGTTGTAACCAGGGCAGTTCATGCCAGTTTATTAATTCCTCCTACTTTGGTTGATCCATCTGCACATGCTGCTCCGGTTGCTAATCGGGTCAATGCTCGCTCCCCTCTGATCAAAATTGCATTAAAAACACAAATAATAATAATAATAAACCATCATAAAAATGTCACTAGACAAAACAAATAAAACCATAACTACAAACAACCCACTCACTGACATTTTGTACCAACTCCTATAAAATTAACTTTTACAACTTTTACTGGCAACTTGAATCTCAGTTGAAATTATTGTCTGATTAGTGTGCCCATATATCTCGAGGGCAGCCAGTGACCCTCATCCAATTATGGTGAGAAACAGTTTGCACACATCCAGACCTCACAATTAAAACCGGGGTAACATACACCCTGACTCCCTGGGCACAAATGTCTCCCCTCTGATTCCTGATGGATGATTTGAAACGTGGTAGAAAAGATTTGCTGTTTTAATCTGCCCAGTAAAATCAATCATGCACAAACCTGAATAGTAAAGGAGGGTGTCATGGAGGGTGTTGGGATTTGTGTTTTTTCAGCACATGAAAAAAAACCCAACAAAACCAAGCCACTGCCACAAAATAAAAAACAAGAAATAAAAAAACCTTAGCATGCAGATTGCTGGCTTTAATTTCCTTGGGTAAACAGTGGGTAAAATAGCGCCAGTGTTGAGAGCTTGGGGAAGAGGACGCATACCTGAAATTTAGGCTCATTACTATTCTATTAAATATGTCTCCAATGTCAGCCCAGCTACAGGATTTAAACCTGAACGACTCAAGTGACTCCATCAAAAGCATCATCGGTACATGAGCAGTCGTGGAGTTTAATTAGCCTGGCCTGCTTGCAACAACAGGGCACTGAACAGTGAAATAAGATTATAGTCATGCTGAGCAGGTTTAGCTTAAACAGCCCCAAAAGCATTAAAAAGGGTAGTAGGGTGAGGACTGATTGTAAGTTTACAACTGGGACAGATTACAGTCAGCTTCCCAGATTGCACTGGTAGGCTGGCTGCGGGGAAACGGGGTTTACACTGGTTTTACCTTGCTTTAAGGTTACCCACATGAACACAGTGGCTGGAGGAGCTCCTGGGGCAGCAGAATTTTTTTCAGGTGGCACATACATGTTGGAAAGCTCCTGAAGAGGATCCTCAGCATTAGGGAATGCTCTGCACAGAGCTTGGCTCAACATCTCCCCTTATCGGGGAGTGGGACAACATGGGACCATGCAGCTGAGCCTACAGAACAACATCCCCGTATTGGTTACAATGGTCTAATTCTCGCCTTTCAGTGATCAGCGACAGCTTGGTGGAACAGCTGGTGGATTAGTTTCTCCAACACACTTCCTATACTGATATATTTTAGGGCTGATGGACACAGTCCTCATCCACCAGCAGTTCCACTCCTTGTTCCATCTCCCCACACAGAATGGACAAGTCAGAAGCTCATGCATGGGCTGAGCTTGAGGGCAGAACCCTGAGCCATCAAGAAGCACAAATTTGACGTAAAATTTAGGAGGGCCTTGGATCCATCCATGCTTTGTGATGTTAAAGTACAATTTTAAAATAAAGTGATGGAAATGAGAGAAAATGTAATTCTTGAAAATGCAATTGCATTTTCTAGGTTAACAGCTGTTGTCTGTAGACTTGAATTTGCAATACAGAGGTTACTGGAAAAAAAAAAAAAAAAAAAGACTGAATAGAAAAAAGGAAGAAAAGCCCAAACACTAGAGAAATCCAGATTTGCTCCTGCCAGTACTCTTGAAAGCCAGTGCACAGTCAACAGAAGAAGAGCAAAATGGTGTTGATCATCAAGAAAAAAAAAACTATCTACAAAAAAGCAAGTCTAAAGAGAATCTAAAGAGACCAATGAGCTCCAAATGGAGCTGTAGAGGAACACAAGCAGCACATCACCTAAAGTCACAGCTGTCAAATCAGCAGGGAAGCGCAAGAGGAGCAGTGTCAGACCCTGGAAAAAGATCATCTGCAGCTACCAGCCGATGCAGGTCTGGAAACTCACAGCACTAGCTCCAACATTAAAAATCAAACAATGGGGTGTAACCCTCATACTGCTGGGGATTTCAGAGGTACTAAGGGAAATATGAGGGAGTTAAAGAGGAGGCAACACTGAGAAGAGACGTTGGGAAATCTTCCCATCCAAAAAAATTTGAAAGGACTAGGAGGGAAAGGGGAAGGGAAGTGTGAAAATAAGAGAGGGAGGAAAAGGCCCCGTGATGCCCTCAGGTATTTCATGTGCGGATCCTGCCTGGGCAGCCTTCAGATGTGATGTACAAAGGGGTCCTTCTTCAGAGAAGAGAGAAAGCCATGCAGAACATTCACCATGGCTAATTAATTTAGGACCCTCAATTACAAGTAGGATCTTGTGACACTGTTTTATTTGTAGCCCTTTATTTATTTATTTATTTTAAACAAACAAAAAGCAGATAAGAAGCGTGACACCTTTAATGGCTTCACAATGGCTTTCCTGCCAGTGCCACATGCCTCAGGGACCTGCCCAGGAAAAATCTCATCCCTGCTTTTGAGAGTCTCCAGATCCACTGCTTGTCCCTGATCAAGTCATCCCTGTACCATGAACATCCTCTACAAAAGCACTAGAAATTGAATTATTTCAATATAAAAAGGCAGACAAGATCCTATTGCATTTTCAAGCAGGACTTTATCTCTACATCCAGGTGGGAGATGCCCAGTGATGCTGAACAAAAACCAGAGGAATAAATAAAGCAGTGGGCTTATTTTTTTGTTGTTTCTCTTTTAAAGTGCAAAGGGAAAACACTGTTATTTCTACACCACAATATGGGCAGATTTACACGCTAACAGTCATGTTAAAACAATACAGCTCTTGCACTGCCTCAGAAAATGCAACTCAATTTGGAGTTGCCTGCAAAGGTGTCAATGGGGAGCTGGGGACCTTTGCACCAGAGCCAAACTCACTGAAGGCAAACACTACAAAACACTTGATAACCTTTAGGGTGAAACCCTTTGGGGCAAAGCCAAACTGCTCCCTGCTCCTCCCCTGGGGAAATCAGAAGAACCCCTGCCGTCCTCACAGACAAACGTGCTGATGAAAGGGGCCCCTCCGTGTGCACAGATAACCACATGTCTAGGGGGAAGAATGTCATCATTCTTCTACCCACCTCAACGCTCCTACGAGATAGCCCAGGGCACTGTCCTTCCACAGAAACGGCACAATTTTTGTTTCAAAGAACAAAGGATGTTCTTGGAGCAAGCAGACTGGAAATAAGCATTTAAAGACAAGAGTTTTACCCCACAGCATTAACATCAAGGGATTAATTCCATATCAGAAAGACCACGACCTTGGAGCATGTTCATGGTTTGACAGTCATCAGACCAGCTTGTCTCTCTCAAAATAACTTTTTAGAGCTTGGGAGCTACACTGTACAAGTGGTGAACCCACTGTCTGTCCCCAGCTCCGTGCTGTGATCTGAAGGTCAAAGGAAGAGGGGGCTGTTTGCATTCACTTACCTGCACTTGAGTCCCTGCAGAGATGCTCCCCCTCCCAATCACAGAGGACAGTGACACAAGTTAGTTCTGCAGTATGCACATCAAACTGCTTGAGGAGATTTCCACCTCACATCTTGCCCTCAATCCAGAAACATGTGCCAAGAAGACAAACGTGAAGCCTCCAAAGAAACTCAAAACAAAATAACTCAGCTTTCCACATGCCCTTGGTTTAGCACAACCAAACAAGCCAATGGAGGCCTTGCTTGCTCCAAAACAAATGGTTTGGGATGATCCAGTACAATGGTGAAGATGGCTCTCCTAGTGACAACCTGACCTATAAATCCAGACCATGATCTGAACCAGGAGGTAGCCCCTGCGTGCATCTTCTGAATGCTCCAAAAGTATTTGCTCCTTTCCCTGTTCTCTCTACTGGGATAAAGATCTGCATGCAGCCAAACAATACCAAAAAGCCATGAGAGCTGTGCCATCAGGAGCTGAAGCTCCAAAGCCTGGTTTCCCACAGATCTGCCTTTGTGTGTCCTCCTCTTCCACCACATCTCATTTCTATATTCTTGACCCACATTTCCCATAACATCAACACTATCGTACCTCAGGGTTCCCTAGGTTTCAATCATGTCCATATCACCCTCTAAACCTTCTTCCCTTCCACCCGCATGACTGGTTTTCCTTCTCCCAAAACCACCGATCACAGTTTGGTTTAATCACACATTAAACGATCCCGAGCCAGCGGGTGCCTTTATGCACAAAAATCCATAAAAGTCTTATCTTGAAGTGTAAAAATTCTCACATGTGGAAGTTTTTATTACACCAGAGCCCCACAGACACTAATGAAACTCCTCTCATTAGTAAAATTGGAGGATTGCATCCCCACCACAGAGCAGATTAGATATTCCCTCATAACCACGAGATGAAGTGCTGCATCAGTGGCTCTAAATGACTTTCTTTTAATAAAGGTAAGTCTTGGATCCTTATTGAATAACTAGCTACCTCTGCAGGCTTAACCCATCATTTTGAAAGGTTAGTGGCTCATGACATTTCGGTTGAGTCTGGCTTTCTGACCAAAGGCTACTTTAAATGTAAAAATTTAAAGGACTCTTTCCCACTACACAACTGAACATAAAGCACATTCTTGAGCAAACTCCAAAAGTTTTAAGCATCCCCTAAAGCTGGGCAGCTTGGGTACAGAGTAACTTCAATTTGGCAAAACATAAACTGTGCTCAGAGCCCCAAATCCACTCTGTGCAGCCAAAGGAATGCTAGGCCTTGGAGAGATGGTTCACTCTTTAGAAGAAGATAAAGTATTGAATTTCTGCTAAATCTCAAGCTATAAAAATAAAGTCAGACTTTGAGGGAAGGGGATAAAAAGGCCAATGCATAATTGTTTTGTAAAATTTGTGTTTCATTTACTTGAGACGGGCTATTTTAGAGTTTATCAAAACCAGCTGGTGTCATAGACATATATTCACGGTCCTGTAACATGGATGCAATTTATCTCGTGAAATCTGTAAGCGAAACAAGACAAAGCTCTCAATATCTTTGCTAATAAATTCTTTCATCAGGTAGAACCAAATTCTGAAGCAAACTTTCTTAATGGACTACAATAAAAAAAAACAACCAAAAAAACCGAAAACACAGTAATCCAAGAGTCAGGCTTGAAATGCACAATGCTAAATAGGGAGTTAATTACTATCTACCAACTTCTGACTGAGCGCCCCTCGACACACCAATGGCCAGTGCACTGCATGCTCATGATGGAGATCCAACAAATGGATGCTGCAAGAAAGTCTTGCCCAAACATTTTTCTGAAAGCATGTTTCAGCTAAAAATCAAATATTCCTATGGCACTTGGCTGTCACTTTTTTGTCACATATTCATAGAGCAGAGATCGGCCCTGTGTGATCTCTTGGTTCCACAAGCAAATCCATCTCCTGGTTTTGATGGTGCTCACTCTTTCCAAAGATATTTTACAAACTGCAGAACAGAAGAGCAAGGTCTGGCATGACCTTAGGCAGGCTGGGCTTGAATATACTGGCTGGTAAAGGTGGAGATCATCTTGAGTAAACGGGGGCTTAAAAAGTGGCAACTAGATACATGGACAACTCTACTTGAAGCCATGGGCAAAGGAAGGCTGGTGAAAGTTCCCCTAAGAGCAATCACTCTCACACGTGGAAGTTTTTATTACACTGGAGCCCCACAAACACTAATGAAACTCCTCTCATTAGTAAAATTGGAGGATCACGTGAAGTCTGATGTCCTGCTGAAATCCAAAGTTGGCAATTATTTTCGAGCTTTATTGCAGCCATCTGGCTTAAGACAGTCTGTGACTCCCTGTCACTCCAAGGGACTACACCAGACTACCACACCTTGGATGGCTTTTGGTCATCTTGTGGATGACCTTCCAGAATGACTCCCTGAATCTGGGTTTTGGAGTCCAGGAAGAACCCCCTCAAACCCATGAAAATCCATGTTTGCACCAGGAAAGCCAGGTAGAGAATAAGGGCATAGACCTGGTATTGTCTAAGAGGAGCAAGAGATCTAAGAAGTCAACTCTCCTTGTGTGGTACTGAGTGCTGAAGTGTCCACACCTTCAGCAATGTGTGGGTCAAAGGCAGAGGTTATGTTAACAGCAGGAGAAACAAACATCAAGTCATAATTTCAACCACCATTCCAAGGTTAAAAAAAAAAAAAAAAAAGTAAAAATCACTGCCTAACTTTTTTTGTGGTTTCTAATTCTATATTCCAGCAGCAGTGTCTGATGGCAGAGGACAGATTATACAAATTTACAACTGCTTTATCTCTAAATACAACTAGTGGAAGAAAAGACCGGGGGAGTAACCGAACTATACATCCCAGACGGACCCTAAACCCAGCTCCAGTGCACACAAATGCAACAGCCATAAACCCAGTGTATTGTGGATCCTCCTTAAACCAAACATGGAAAGCTTTATTAAGGGTCCCTGGGGTTTCATTTTTCCCAGCATGAAAAGTCCTTCAAGAGAGGCCAGGGCTGGCTACTGTGCAGAGATTTGCAAGCCACATGAACACCAGGACACGGAGAGCATCTCCAACAGGCTCTAAAAAGGAGGTGGACTAAGAGTCTCCACGAAAAGACATCACAGTCAGGACTATATAGTGCTTTTGTGTCATGCCCTTCTAGGGACATCAAAGCAAGTCGTATGTGGGGCTGCCCTGTCACTGAGAGTCAAGGATGGGCTCTACCAGCCTGCAGCATTTCGAGAGGATGTGACAGAAAAAGCAGAAAAGGGTGCAGAACACCTGGAACCATGACAGACAACTAGGGGAAGGCAAAAATCTAAGGTTCTCCACAGAGATCTGCTTAAATGACTGATGCTAACAAACAATGACCAAAAAAAACCCAACAAACAAAACAAACAAACAAACAAAGTAATTTCACCCAGTTTTGAACATCATGTTTAGACACAGCATTAGACCAGCACCTCAACAGCACTAAAAAAGCCCAGGTCTGGTACAAATATACAGGTTAACCTCAGCAAGGAGATATTCCACAGAGCCAGAGAAGCTTGGGCAGTGCTGTTGGCAGGCACAACTAGAGCCCAAGGGTAGCACTGACCTGTGTGACCCCTCTGCCCTCTCCCAGGAGCACAGGATCCAGCCCCCCCAAACCACAGGGTCCCTCTAGGAAACAACAGCACAGCCAATACCCCGTGCTTCAATCATCTAATTTATTTCCACATTTCCAGTATTTCAGGGTTGTTGGCGTCCCATTGTATTGCAACATTCTTACTGCTCATCAACCCCCTAAATGTGAAATACATCCTCAAAATCCTGTCTTGCATCCTCATTGTCTGCAGCATCATCTCCCAACCTCTCCCTGTGCTCGCTGTAACAGGCATCCCTTTGTTCTTCCATGAAGGAGAGCGTGTAACCTATCCTAACCCAAAGGGAACTATTTCTTTAGTGTACAGTATAAATTGAACTAAAGTGCCAGAGAAAAAGTAAGAAATTCCTGAGTGGTCTCCTAAAAAAAACCCAGCCAAATGGCCCCTGTATAGGTGACATACAAGATTTCGTAGAAGAGGAAATATTAGAAATCCAGGAGAAGTTGGTAACATCTTAACTAGCAAATTAAACCCATACCATGCTTGATGTAGAGGAGACGCTGCAAAAAAAACCCCATATTATTGCCTGGAGAAAGTGCTCTTGGAGGGAGATGGGCCGAAAGGTTTCAAGCCTGGCATGAGCTCCTCTTAGATGTGCTGGAGGCAAATCCCAGCAAATGAAACCTGGGCTCCTCCTTGTCAGACAAATTAGGAGATGGTGCCAAGCAAGGGGTAAAGCACATCCATGCTTCTGCACCTCAACTTCTCCCTCAAGCCCTTTAAGCCTTGCAGGGTCCCATTCCTGACCCTCCCTGCTGGGTTACTCTTTGGTTATTCTCACTAGGAAAAAGAGTAAGACCCAATAATTCATACAGGATACAGATACAAAGACACTAAACAGGACAAAGTTATGGATAAAATTCTCAAAAGCACCCAAGCTGCTAAACCGCCATCTTTAGAGGTTGGGTATTTTTTCACTTTTGAAATAAATAATTCTTTTAAAAAGCAACAAAACCAAATCCTCAATCTGATTTTTAACAGCAGTTTTACCTTTTAGCACCAGCTGCTCCCAGACAAGAACACACGACAACTACAAACCTCGGAAATACTTTCTAGTTGAAAATGTTTTGTGTTTAATGACATAACACAATCCACGTGGCTTCCCTGTCTTCATGGCATCATGCTCCATCATCCCTGGAAACCCCTCCCCCAACCCTCGCCCAGGAGCTTAATATGTTCATTAAGGTAATGAGGAAAGCAACAGGCTTGATGTTAATCACCCTGCTGAGATTTCCAGGAGTAATAAACCAAATTAAAGCAAATCTCCAATATTTAAGCGACGACCAGGCCGTGTTTGTTAACGACTATTGGCCTTTACATCCCTCCCAAGGGATTTGGCCAAGGCTTGTCTGCTGGTAGCTCAGTAGGGTCATGTGCATTGCTGTTGCTGAATATTTGGCAGAGGAAAAGTGCAAAAGGGAGCTATAAAAAAAAAAAGTACTGTTGGATCCTGCTTGTGGTTAGGAAGCTGTATGACAAGAGTAACACAATGAAAGTCACAGACAAAAGCACAAAGAAATAGCAACAACTGAATGTTTTGCATAAGGGAGATGCATTCACCAAGGAAATAAAAAAAAGACCTGCTTTCTGGAGACTTATTTCTGGTTACACTTCTTACTCAACTTCTAAAGGCAATTCTCAGCAATGACAATTTCACAGACCACAGTGAAATTCAGCCTAGTGGCTTAAAGAACCAAAGGACGGTCCTTTTGAAATATTGACAGTGCAGGTTCCTGGGAAACAAACGGATCAATGCTCAGCACCTTTTACAAGCAGCATCCCAGTGGGATTTGGCCAAGACACAATGAGCTCCCCAGTCTCTCACAACAGCCTCCTGCCCTGCAAGGCCACCACATGGGGACCACTTCCAGGAGGAAAACACATTTAGCAGACAAGCATCCCTTTAGGAAGCCCAGGAGTGAACTGGGGCACCCTGACATGGAGAGGGGTTAGCTGCTTCCCCTGGGAGGGTTTCAGGTGTTAATCCTTCCCTTGCACCCTTGGTCTCTCTGACAATCTTTGCAGGACCTTCCCAAGCATTCTCAGGCAGAAGCAAGGTTGGGACAAGAACTGCTGGAAGAAGTCTCCCAAAGGACAGCACTCAAAACCAAGGGCACTACACAAGAGCAGGGGTGCATAAATTCAGAGAGGAACCCTCATGTGAACTTTAATCTCAGCAAGTTACAAATGAAAGTTGCTTTCTCTATAATAAACTCAAAGTTCAATTCCGAAAGTCAGGTTTGACCAGATTTGAGAAAACTACCCTTTGATAACTACACGCTACATTATCCTTTCACTTCTTTTGGCAGAGAAAAGAGGTTACTGCAGTTTTCTTTGGCTCCTGCCCTCTCCTGTCAATCCCTTGTGCACTCAGTTCAGGTTCAATGTTCAAAAGGAGGAACAAGCTGCGAAACGTCCCTCAGCTCTGTTGACCAGCAGAACCTGTGAGCAAGGGCAAAAGGAGACCAGCATTCTGAGCTGGCAACTGCTGCTTAGAGATCTCAGGATCTGACTGTGCTGTCTGCTCATGCGTCTCTCTTCCCATAATTGTTGGAAATATTCTTTATGATAATTTGCAGCAACTTAAAGTGTGGCAGCAATAGTAAAAAAAAAATAAAAAATCATTAACGAACAACACAATGAGTCATGAAACATTCCCAGCCTGTTCTCACGCACGCTGGGTTTCAGCACCTTCACCCGTGTCCTTACTCATTTGGCGTAGAGTAGAGCAGGACAATGTTTCACATCATCTGCTGCCAAACCTGCTATTGAAAGGCTGCTAAAATTGCAATTAACTCCTTGAATTAAAATATTTCATTTATTTCATTTATTTGCCTTGGGGCCAAGGGTAACACATTCAAGCAGATTTCCACTGTGGGCAGCTTGCAAACTGTTAATTGCAACTCTTGCCTGAAGGCTTTACCAATCCAGCTCACTGCAGGCAGAGCGTGGGCCACCTCCTGCGTGGGATACTATTGCTGCTCCTCAGACAGATGACAGGAAATGTTATCAGTCAAGATGAAGACTGTTGCAAGACCCTCGAACTACCAGCAAACCTATGTGTTCTTTGTGACAAGCGATGCAGTTAAACTGGTGGGCATTAAAGTTAACTCAAATTTTCTATTTCGATAAATGCTCATTAATAGTATTATTTGCAGAAAAGAATTTGCTCAGCTCCAGCAGTTGCAGGTTAATATCTCCCCATGCTCTCCTCAGTGCAAGGAAGGATGGCCAGAAACCCAGAAGTTAAAAAAGCAGTTATAGAATAATAGGCTGGTATGGATTGGAAGGGACCTTTAAAGGTCATCTGTCCCTGCAGGGAACAGGGACATCTGCAACTAGAGGTTGTTGCTCAGATACCTGTCTAACCTGACTTGTTTCCAGGGATGGGGCATCAACTACCTCTCTAGGCAACCTAGTCCAGGGTCTCACCACCTTCAGCATAAAAAATTGTAAAAAAAGGTAAAAAATTCATTCCTTATATCTAATACCTCTAAGAGGAAACATGGGTGAAAAATGGGTGCTGGTCCCAACTCACCAAGGCAACCAACAACTTGGGAGTAAGGAGTCAGGGGGAAGAGGGGAATCAGCAGCAGGTCTCCAAATGTTAGCAGGTTCCTTGAGGAAAGTGAGTTCATTGAACATGGCTCTAAAAAAACAAAAGAAAAAAAAAAACCAAAAACCAAAAAAACCCAAACCCAACCCAACCTTCTCCTTGCTCATCCCAGAGAGTTTTTGTTCAGCGCTCTCAGGAGCTGACATTAAACCCCAAGACACAGCCCAGGTCCAGCTTTGCTGCCCCCTGTCCGTTGCTGCAGCGGAGAGTGCTTGTTCACCTTAGGCTGGGATTGTTAACCCCCCTGTATTGATTGCAGAGACCGACAGGCTTGTGTTACATTCAAAAGGATCCAACATGACAGTTCGAAATTCAATATTGTCTCAGTCTAATTGGATGGGATCCAGTTCAATTCTGTCAAATGTCTTGATTAATACTAAAGCAATAAAAGCCCTTTTAGACATTGAGATGGGAAGGCTGAAAGAGGAAGAATATGAGCCCTGGAAATATAGATAAGTGAATTCATTAATATGAGTCAGATAAATGCCATCTTTAATACAAATATTTCCGTAACGCTTGCAAGTGCAACAACTCTCAATCCCTGTTTATCCAAATAAACTGGTCAAGATACAAAAAGCTTCTCATGAGCACCTTAGGCAATCAAAGCTTTTACCCTGGAATGTGATATGACAGCATATCCATGAGAAAGTTTTATTTCTTTGTCTCTGGTTATTTTGAGACAGACTAGAAAACTTGGGTTACAAAACTTTTTAACTTGAAAGCCCATGAAGCAAAAGAAATGGGCCTGAACTGCTGATGTGAACACTCCTATCTCTGGGAAGAGAAACCAGTGTCCTCCATCTGACTCTACATGGGAATTTCTATAGCTGAAATCAAATTAAAAAAAAAAAAAAGTAATGGTTTTTTTTTTTAGAAACTGGTGGGAAAAATCTCCTATACTACTTTCATCTAAATTTTGTCACAGAAGGGGCTGGGTTGGTTTTTTTTTTTTTTGTTACAACACAAATGGCACCGTGAAAGAGACAACGGGATGATTTTATACTTAGTGGACAAGGGCAGCAACTTCAAAGGCTTGAAAACAGTGATCCTGTCCCAGCATTAACAGAACAAGACGAAACCCAAAGGTTTTACCAATCTGTTGAGTTTCTAGGATCGAAGGAGCTAATCCACAGTTACCCTCCCAGTTTTTATGTAAAATACATTAAAAAAAAAAAAAAAAAAAAAAAAAAAAANAAAAAAAAAAAAAAAAAAGATAAGCAAATTGTATTACATGAGATATAATTACAGAAGCTCCTAATTACCCATCGCAATTTCTAGGCAGCCTCTCAAACTCCATGCTCTCCAGAACGGCAGTTCCTGAAGCGAATAGTAAATCAGCTTTTGCTTGCCACTGATTTGAAACTTTAACCTATAAATTAAATTAATAAGAGACAAAGGCTTCTTTTGTGCATTTGCAAGCCTGTAGGATTTTACAAATAATAGGACTGGAAAGTGATTTATATTCCAAGATTAAAGGTCAGTTTGGCACACACGACTTCAGAGCAAAACAGCACGGCAGAGACTTTAATGTTAACTCATTCATGCACCATCCTAACATTGTATTCTTCTTTTTAGAGCTACAAGGGTTTGCTTTGAGCACTGTAATCATTGAAAGACACAAAAAATGAAAGGAACTGCATTGGGAAAATACATGGAATTCTTCCTGATCTATGGCAGGCAGCGTGTACATGGGAATCGCATGGGGCCATCAGACCCCTGATGATTCAAGTGCCACTACCTGTCACTGCACTTCAAATCAAGTTTATGTTCAACATGGCAAGTTTGAAAAACCAGAATACCGCAGGGAAACAGCATAAATTAAATGTAAACAGGAGATATGCAAATAATTCAAACTTCTACCAGCAAAGGAAGGGCAAATTCTGTCAGTGGTTGGTCTTCTCTTGACAAACCAGCATTCTATGACAATAAACTTCAAGGTGAACTCAAAACTTCTGGTGCATGTACTGATTAATACAGTGTTAACCTGAGAACTGGAACAGCTTCTCAGTAAGGGACAGAGGAGGAGAGATGTGCAAATACACCCACCCCTGGGAATGCAGTGTTGAATCATTAAGTCTGGCAAAGACCTTCAAGACCACCAAGTCCAACCATCAACCCAACATTATAATGATCACTAAACACAACTCAGTGCATTGTGTGTTAGCTCAAAAACTATGCAAAACTTTCAGAATGAGCCTGAAGGATGTAACTTTTTTGTCTGTCTACAGGTTTGCAGGCAACAAATTAATTATTGTACTTGTTAAATTAGGACAGGCTTCGCTATCATGTAAGCACTCAACAACACATTTCATAGTCAAAGAAAGATATGAAATAGTAGCATGTTTTCATAACCCAATTACAATGTAATCTGATTGCCAAAGAATAAAGCACCAGCTTGCAAACCAGCACCCTATCTTTTTAAATGCTATCTGCAATTAAAAGGGTGTAGTAGTTTTGTGTTCCCTGAAAAAGCAGACAGCAAGGACAGAGGCTGCTTTTTTTGAAGGGACAATTTAACTGGAGCTCTGCACACACCATTCTGCAGGTGACGCTCTGGGAAACTGCAGTGTTCAAGTTTCAGTTTCACTTATACTTCTAGGCCATCAAGACCAAACATTACAAAAGAGAAGAGTTTGCATCATCCCAAAGGTCTCTGAAGCAAGGAAACTGGAATGAGAGTTACTCCCCTACAAATGCTGAGGAAGGTGGGAATCATAGAATTGTCAGGGTTGGAAGGGACCTTAAAGATCATCTCATTCCAAGCTCCCTGCCATGGGCAGAGACACCTCCAACTAGATCAGGTTGCTTAGAGACCCATCCAGCTTGGCCTTAGAAACTTTCATGGATGGGGCTTCCACTACCTCTCTGGACAACCTGTTTCAGTGTCTTACCACTCCCATGGTGAACTTCTTCCTAATGTCTAATCTGAATCTACCCACCTCTAGTTTTGATCCATTCCCTCTAGTCCTACCACTACTCAACATCCTAAAAAGTCCTTCACCAGCTTGCTTGCAGGTTCCCTTAAGATACTGGAAGGTCACAATTCAGGTCTCCTCAGAGCTTTATCTTCTCCAGACTGAATAACCCCAATTCTTTCAGTCTGTCCTCACAGGAGAGGTGTTCCAGCCCTCTGATCTAGAATGGATGAGAAGATCAATTCTCCCTTGACTGCAGCTGCTATGGTGCTATGTAGAAGATCAGGAAAGACAGTACTTAATGTCCATTCAAGTCATGAAGGATGATAACGAATTAGTATACTTACTGCCATGGAGACTAGCTTTGGCCATTTGATGCATGCAAAGGTGGGTGCACTGGTGTGAGGGCTTTGGGCAAGGTCTGGGCAAGTCCTAGGCTGGGTGGGTGTTGAGGCTGCCCCATCACGGCAGAAGGCCCTGGGCCAAGCAGCTAGTCTTGCCTGGTGATGTGTTTGTGAAGCCTGGAGGACCAAGATGCTGTGGTAGAAATAGAGGAGTTGCTGACACCATACTTGGGAGGCCAACAGAGCAATTCTTGTCCATAGAGCAAGAAAAGCAACGGAGATGTTACTCAGAAAGAGTGGAAAGCTCTTAAATTTTCTTCTACCATTTTCTCCTCCTTTCTCTGTCTCCCAGACAGCACTGAAATTTGTCATCTTCTCTTTGTAGATTTCTTAAAACACACCATTAGCTAGCTCATAAATCCCCAATTTAAATAATTGCCAGAGCACTGCCTCTGTTACCTTCAAAGCTGACAAACCTCCTGGGTCCTCAGTGTTTCATGAGCAGTTGATCATTCCCCACAACCCTCGGTAGGCAGAGGGAAGCAATGGGCTCCATCCTTCCCATCTGCTGGAGAAACTGTCCATCAGGATAAAAGCCACAGACAGGGTTAGAGGACAGAGTGAAGTGGCTTGTAAGGATTAATCTGATTAGGATTGAAAAAAGACAAATGGGTGGAGGGGGGGCGGAAAAGAAAAGAGGAGAATATTTAAAGGAAAGGGATGAGGGTCCTGGGTGGTCTGCAAACGAGTTTGAAACAGTGGGAGAATGTAACGAAGAGATGAAATCCAATCATTGTACAGGAAGCTTTCACCAGGCTTAAAACAAATCCTTAAGAAAAACAGAAAAGAATCCAGGAAGAGGAATTGTATTACTGCTGAAAACAGTATTGGCATATTCCCAACGCATTTATAGCCTGTGACTGACAGTTCTGCTGCTGATCCCAGCAGTGGGGAGGGATAATGTCTTCCTACACTTCAGAAACCTCAAAAGGCTCACAACATAAAGTTCCCCCGAGGGCATTTCCACAAAACTTTTGCTAGATTAATCTATTTTGTTTTCATATTGCTGGAAGCCAGGGGAAAGCTGGGGTAACTAGTGGGTGAACCAAGTGGCAGGTGCCACTAACCTTCTTGGCTTGCACCAAAGCAAGAATCACAGAGGCCGCTCACTTAATTTTTTATTTTAATAGGTACTTTTTGGTGAAGAAACCCACAGAGTAAAGTGGTTGTTGAATGGCAGGACTGAGATAAATTAAATCCTGCAACAGAAGCTGCTCTGCCACCCAGGGTGGCTGATGCCGGGGAGGGATCATTTACTGCCTACTTACCCCATCCCTCCAACTCCTGCCTTGGTTTCCTTTCAAAGCTATTCTCAAAGTTCCCCTCTCAGCACCTGCTTACATTCAATTTACTTCAGTAGTATGTGGTTTCCTGAGCCCAGGCCAAAGATGCTGGGTCTGCTTTATGATGTTGATTTGCAGCGCTACCTTTTGTTTTGACAGTTCTCTAAGCACACATCTCTTTCCCTTCTCCTAAATATGCTGCCAGGATCCTGGTCCCAATGAAACTCAACTGAGGCTTACTCCGAGGTGGCTGGGAATCCACTTACCACTCCTCTGTCATGTTTGCTCTTGAGGTAATACAAGCCAGGCTGACAGTAAACCTACACTCTCATGAGTGCATGACTCTGGAAAGCAGCTTCCCTGACCTGCTCTGCTTGGAATAAAATATCACCCACCATGTCCCTGCAAGTAGGAGAAATCTGGTTTTGTTCTGCCTGAAGTCCAATGTTATTAATCACCCTACTTCTTTTGGAGCATCCCTTGCTGCAGAAGACATGCATTTCATTTTGCATTTTAAAAAGCAGCGTAACTGGATGTAAACGTCAGTATCTGTTGTTAGGTCTCCTAAAATCACAGCTCCACAAGAACACTTCTGAACATTGACTGCTTTGAGAGCTCAGAGCTCATTTTCAGAAGCACTGATCATCTGCAGCAGAACCCGCTGCCAGCATCCAAACTCTGGAAAACCAGCTTCCTCCTTCCAAGAAGGGTTCAGGTGAAATTCTACAATCACTGAATCTCTGAATTTGAGCTTCTGCCAGTAAGCCCAACATGTGCAAACCTGGCAACGCCCATCTTCCCAATCAGAGCACAGATTCCATCTTCAAAGTGTTTGCTCCCTCTCTTTTTAAGCAATGTGCCATTGAACTATCATGGGAACAACGGAGCCTAGCCAAAAGTTGGGAATAATGAACGTTTCTAGCAAATTGCATTCAAAGATCTCTTGCCTCCAGTCCAGAGCACCTGGGATTCATCTGAAAACCTGTCTCAAAGAGAGACACCTTCTTGCAGCAGCCTGATACAAAATCCAGATACAATGTAATAAGCTTTTGATGTTGTGCTGACATTTATCCGCCAATATTATTGCTTCATGCATTTACCTTATGATGGATCTTGTTACTTAATTGATCACAGGCAAGGTCAGGTATTGGACCTTCTTCCAGCGCTGGCACCAACATCATGCAAATCACCAAAAACCCAGAAGAAAGCATCTAATCCTCAGCTTCAAATCCATGTTAAGCAGCCCTTCAAGACGTGTGAATGAGAACAACTGGCTTTTCAATTATGCCTCCAAAAAGGTCATTTTTCAAAACTTATGACCAAATGGAAACAGACGGAAAAAAAAGCTGAGCACAGGCATGCTCTTCCTTTTGGTATCTGTCGCCTTAACTCATGTAACAGTTTGCTTTTACAACAGGAGATGAAAAAAACCTGCATTTATAATGGACCACAGGCAGAAGCTCCTTTCCTCTTTGCTCTCCTTACAGAGGACTCATCAACTATGACTTTGGCTTCTACCTAGCAAGTTGTCCAGAGAGAGAACAGATGGACCACAACTTACTTCACTCATATTTACACAGGAAGATGTCTTCCAGAGTACAAATTTTACCGTTTCAAGTTATGCTAGGCTGTGAGCAACCCCAAAAACCCACAGCACATCCACCAAACGCCACGATCACTTTTTAAAACCCTCCCAGATGCTGAAAGTAGGCAGTTGCCCTGGTTCACAGCCACATATCCAGCTGCACTGAGCTCACCCCATGACTTACAAGCACAGAATGCTGAATTTTCAAACTCTCTTCAAATACTTTGGGAAAATCAATAAAATTTCCCTATGTCAAAGCTGCATCTTGTCCCTCCTCCAAGCCTTAGCTATTCTGGTGCAACCTTCATCTGCTAACACATGCACTGGGCTCTTCAGAAGAACTCTGATCTTGGTAACTCAGCTGCTGTCCAGCAACTCTTGTCCCAAGGGCAACGAGCAAAATCCATCAGCAAAACTGGGCAAGTTCATGCCCTGCATGAAGGAAGGAGCAGAGACACAAATTATTCTGCATTCAATGAAACAAAACAAAATCCATTCATACCAGAAAGAGGAAAAGGTGCCAACCAACCAGCTTAGACACACTGCGCCAGAAACACTGGGGAGGGTTCTTAGGTTTTCCTTTGATGGATGTTGGAAGGGGAAGATCCATGCTTCCCCCAGAAGACATCAGTTTTGAAAAGCCTAACTGTCAAACCTAGAATCACAGAATGGTGGGGGTTGGAATAGACCTCTGGAGATCATAAAGTCCAAACGCCCTGCCAATGCAGGAACACCCAGGGCAGGCCACAAAGGAACAGATCCAGGTGGATCTGTTTGCCTTAAACATCCAGGTGGATCATTTTGTTGGCCTTAATAATTCATCGTTGTTATCATTGGCCCTGTTTGTCTTCAGAATGAAGAAAATTCTGTAAAGGGACCATGACTGCAATTGGCTGCTATATTTCATAATGTTATCAAAAACATCTCCAAAATACTTTCCAGTTACTGCTTTTAAATTATCTGTTTTCTGATTAATTCAGCACAGTTTTCCTCCTATTAAATTTAAAATGTACATTTTGAGAGAGAGATCTGAGTCCCTGCTTCCCTGAAAGGAATATTTTTGCTTCCAGTGATGCAAACTGTTGGAATAAAGCCCATCCCGAGACATCAGGGATCATGAAAAGAGATCATTTTCCAATTTATCAGAATTAATTGCTAGATATTATTTACTTTTTGTTTCATAATAGGTTGGAAAAAGATAGATGAAAAGCCTAACAAGCTCTAATACAGCAAAGAGAAGGGAGAAAAGAAATCAAGAGGTTAAAGAGCAGTTAGAGCTTCCTCCTCATCCTTATCAGCACAGCTATCAGTCAGTAAGCCTGTAATTAGGTACAAAAGACATTGTGCTCCAAAGAGCTTCTCCAGGAACTGGAAAGGTGCTGCATGCCAGAAGCTGGAGCCCTGATTGACAGCCTCCATTTAAGAAAAACAGCTACAGAATAATTAGACACAATTTGTACAAATCAGAAGTAGTGACCTTTGTGGCTGAACGGCATCCTCTGTAAAGAACAAAGCTTTTCTCTGCAGCACTGACAAATCTGGAACTAAAACAGGACCTGGTTATTAAGCAGAGGCTTGTTCTATAAAGTCCTTCAGACTTTCCTGCTTTCCAACCCATCCTGAGTACCCAAAAATAACTTCACAGCAGGGTAGCAAACAGGACACTGAGGAACCCCTGGACATGTTAACAGCTCCCGCACAGTTTTGGTGCAAAGCTGGCAGAGGAAGAGGACACCCAGCAGGATTCTCCTCTGTGCTCTCTCCTGCCCAAGCAGCTGCTCTGGCAGCTGTTCCTACCAGTTGGTGGCTGAATTTTCCAACATATCTGTCTGTAATTAAAAAGCAACAATACTTTGGCAGCCATTATAAAAACGCATCGCTGGATTGCATCCCACAGGGAGGACTTCTGCATGGGCATACAGGGAGACAACATAGATATAACCATGTAGGACTTCCCCACTTCTAAACCCTTAAGATTATCTGCTTAACCACTCTGCCAAGACCACCACCAGCATTCAAACCCATGGGCTCCATTTGGACTGGTGCTGGTCAGAAATGCTCACCTCCTGCCTGTGCCACTCAAACCTGCCCCGTGCCAAGACATATGGTCACAAGGTGCTCCGCAGTGTGAGCATAAGGGTCAGAGAGCTCCAGATTTGGTGTTGCACAAGAGGATTTTCTCCATTTGGAGCACGTTAAGACATTGTGCTCATGCCAGCTAACCAGCACACCCAGAACTAGCAAAGCTTGGGCCAGATAAAGCTTGGCACAGGAGGGAGCGGTAAAGAGGCCCCTGGGGAACAAGTTGGTGCTCTCCGATCCCACGCCAGGCTCATAAGAACTTGTACCTACTAACAGTGGTTAGAAAACTGCTCCAGCCCATGCCAGGCAATGTTCTACTCCAGAAACAGTCTCAAGTGGCACAAAACCTTCCGCAGGAAACTTTTTCCCCAGTGCCCGTGGAAGCTTAGCTATGGGTGGGTGGGAGCTACTACACTCTGTAGAGGTGAAGGATGAGCTCTTTAGCAGGCAGGGTCTGGGGGATGTGCTCAGCCACCTCTCCCCACTTGCAGAGATGGGGATCCCATCCCAACAGGCATGATGCCACCAAAGAATGCCATGGGATCCGTGCCACATGCTCCTGTGGAAACAGAAATCCAGTTCCAGTCTGCAAACTGCTGCTTGCATATTTGTAAACCATTGTGTACTCAGTAGATAAATGCTTAATAGTCACGATGACAAACAGACCTAAAACCCAGAAGCAGCTTCCCTCTGGATTTATTGCATTAGAAACAGGTTCCACTGAGTAAAAGCCTCCCTTTTACTAGCACTTCTTACAGAGATCTGTCCCATCTAACCCCAGATGGCAATGAAACAATAGCAAACCCAAATAATGACCAACAAAGCATGTGGCATGTCAGATCCCAGAACCTCAACTGACAGTTACCAGCCAGGCATGTCCATTTTCATATGCCAATGTGGACACCACTGCACAGGGCACCATGGGCACCAGGAGGTCCTGACCTGCACACACACCAGGGTGCAAATGTACACACCTAACTTGGGGTTCTGGCCATGTCAGCAAAGTAACTAATGCAGCAGGAGGTTAAATTCCCTGCTTATGGTGTCTCGCCAAGCTGGAATTAAAGCTTGGGACTCCGGGCACCCAGAGCCACAATTAATTCGCTGGGTGTTCCCACCCTTCATCCCAGCCTCCAGGTAGTTTCCATGTGCCAGGCTGTGTGTGGTGCGGTAGCAAAAGTCTTCTCATCTCCATCAGTATTCACCTTTCTCTTCCGCACTTACTGGAGCCCAGCCACTCCTCAGGGATCAGAGGAGAGTTAGGCTGGTAGGAAAATACCTTTCCTATGTAAACTGTGCGTTCTGCCATTTCCCTCTCCAAATTATACAGTGTCACAGATTGTAAGCCCTCTAAACAGGGGGTCTTCAGTTGAGAAACAGGTCTCCATAAAGGCTGGGGTTAAGGTTCTGCATGTTAGAAAGGAAAGAGGGATGAAAAATATGTTCTGTTTAATTACCCAAGCCATAACAACATTTTACTATTTTATACACGATTCCTGACAAAAGTGGAAATGTTATTTTCCACGAGCATAGCTGCTGGTTCTACTACAAATAAATAGTCCAAGGCGCGCTCACCACGCAAGAGATGGAGGCCATGTGTTTTCATTAATGCTCTTGGCAGAGAAGCCCATGTAGATTTTGGACCACAGTTCAGGACTGGAACAGGAGAGCTGGGGTGGCCAACATACATCACAGCAGACTACATTTGGCCCAGGTCCACTTACGAGCTGGTCCAATACCCAGTTTTATCATCCTAATTACGAGCAGATTCCCAGCTCCCTCCCTCCTTCCCTCACAGAAGTATCTTCAGCTTCACCCTCCGGCTGGTTGAAACCAGCAGGTGAAGTGCAGTCCTTTGTCTGTTATCGCTGACAGACAAAGTTTGGCCTCTTTCATTTTCCTTTTATTGCAGCTTCTTTTGTGCGGATTAAAATAATTGATATTGATAATGTGATCTGCCCCCTGCCCCTGTTCCCAATTATGTGTGCAGGCTGGGGATCCTGCCTTATTGATATGATGGGAATGGTCTTAATTAGCCTTCTGGGCTACAGAACTGATTCTGGTTTTGATTTGAAGTATTTGGGATTATGCAGGCTGACTGTTGTGGGCTGGGGTCACCAGCAGAGCCAGCTGGGGGGTTCTGGGGGGCTTGTTTTGAGCTGGCTTTTCTCAGACTACTGCCAGGTGCTCGGCAGCATGAGAAGCAAGAACGAAGGACGATTTTGTGCAGACGCCTTTGGATTTGGGGCTAAGACCAACAGCACTGAAGGGTCTTTGCATCCAGGGTTTTACTCAGAATGAAGCAGGACATTGATGGTCCAGCAAGAGCTAACCAAGCAGCAGCCTTCAGAAGAGTTCACCCTTGCATTCATAGAGGAAACCCCATTGAAAGTAAATGACAATAACAAAACCAGGAGCAGTTTTCTGGATCTGCCAAATTCCATTTCAAAACACACAGGCTCAGTTACAGGAGCAAAACATTAAGGTGTTAGCACCCGGGAAATGGATGGATTTTTTTTTCCTAGTTTGAGGAGAAGAATCCCAATCCTGTATCAAGACTGGTGATGGGGTCCCTGGCACTCGCATGCACTGCTCTTGACACAAGGATGGAAAGATAGAGGTCCCATCCAAAAGTCCTTGTTCCCACCACTCAGGTGTGCCCACCCCATAAAAAGGAATTCATAGGCAACTCCTTGGAACACATTCTGCAGGTCAGAGAAGTCAGGCTCTGCCAGGTTTAACTGGAATGGGGAAAATGTTTTTTCCAGATATAATGAAGGTCCACTGAGAACGTCACCCAACAGGTACATCTCCAGGGGCTGGCAGCTCAGACTGGCTGGGTGTAAATAATGGCATGGCGAAGGCACAAGGAAGTATCCAGGTCTTAACAACATGGGGCAAGCACCAGAAACTGCATGAGGCTAAGACTTTGCAGCCTCGTGCTAACAGACACAGTGCGCTCATCCACTCGTTAGATGGATGGGGATTATAGAGCAGAGGTGTTCTAATGTCAGAGATCATTTTAAATGGCTGTGACGTTAATCCAGAGAAGGGAATATTGCTTCAGTGCCAGTCCCTTCATTAAACTGGTGTTACTCACCCAGCGAAGTGGCACCATACACCCAGAAATGTCTTTCATTTTAACACTGCTCATATAGAAGGCAAATGCAGAAATCTAGGTAAAAAGAGAGGGAAAGCTGAGCTCCTCCTCTCAGCAATCAAGTAGGAGACAACGCTAAGAGCCAGAATTCAAACCACCAGTTTATAATCAGAATGCAGTGTAATCATTAAAACAGATGTCCAAAGATAAAACCCTATAATTCAGAATTGCCAGCAACTGGAGAGCACCAAGATGTTCTATTTTTGTCTACCCAGACTCTGGAAGAGTAAACAGAAAGCATTCAGTGAAAGGTCTTTACTTCTAAGGCCAGCTACCAGGAGTCCCAGCTCTCCAAGACCACAGAGGAATTCCAGAGGAGGAAGTTCTTTCCTCAGTTGAAGAGGCTTGGGTTAGAGACCAGTTGAGCAAACTGGACATCCACAAGTCTATGGGCCCTGATGGGATACACCCACGAGTGCTGAGGGAGATGGCAGAGGATGCTAGATGCTAGACCACTCTCCATAATTTTTGAAAGGTCCTGGAGAACAGGAGAAGTGCCTGAGGACTGGAGAAAGGCCAATGTTGTCCCAACCTTCAAAAAAGGCAAAAAGGAGGACCCGGGTAACTACAGGCCCAAAAGCCTCACCTCCATCCCTTGAAAGGTGATGGAATAACTTGTCCTTGCTGCCATCTCTAAGCATCTGAAGGAAAGGAGGCTTATCACAAGTAGTCAATATGGATTCCGTAAGGGGAAATCATGCTTGACTAATCTGATAGCCTTTTATGATGATACAAGTAGATGGATAGATGAGGTAAGTGCAGTGGATGTGATATTCCTTGACTGCAGCAAGGCTTTTTATACTGTCTCCCATGGGATCCTCACAGCCAAACTTAAGAAGTGTGGATTGAGTGATTGTGCAGTGAGGTAGATTGGGAATTGGCTAAAGGACAGAGCCCAGAGAGTTGTGGTCAGTGGAACAGTCTGAGAGAGTTAAGTCAGACACTTAAGACCCGCCTGGATCTGTTTCTGGGTGACTTGGTCTAGCTGACCCTGCTCTGGCAGGGGTGTTGGACTAGATGATCTTCTAGGTCCCTTCCAATCCCTAACATTCTGTGATTCTGTGATAAGGAAAACTCCTTTCTGTTTCTTTCTTGTCACCTTTTTACAGAAGGAGTTCTTAGTGAGGCTCTGGTTTGTTACTGAATCAGCCCATGATGGGGAGGGGAGAAACTGGTCTTTTTAGGACTGTGGTTGGGAAAAATAGCATCACTGAGCTGGCACATGGACATTGGCTGTATTGCCAGAGACAGAAGGCTATGATATAGAAGGAAAACATAGAGGGCTGCCTGGCAGGAGAGAAAATTTTTCTACCAAAGTAAAGCAGACAAGATAAAAGAGTTTTCACGTGCAGATCACCCACCTCGTAGTGGTAATCCATGCAAGTTAACTCTCTCCAGCAAGGATCTCCTCGAATTTTAATCAGCCCCTGGAGGGGGAGAAAACAAAAAGACAAAAAATACTGTCACAAATAGTTAATTTTCCTTTGTCTTGTATGTCAAGGTATTCTCTCAAAATTACAAATATTCTGGTTAAATTCCAGGAAGGGTCTATAAGGGCAGGGAAGCACAGAGGCTAGAAGGACCCCCACCCCCAGAGACCCATGGCACATCTGCACCTCAGGCCCACCTGCTGTTCCCAGAGGAACATAACCCAACGAGAGCTCCAACATGAGTCCTTCAATTGCCCATTTAATGAAAATTTGCCACAAAATCCTTGTGGAATATGCCATGTCACCTAAAGGGTGCTGGAAGATGCTTCACTCATGGCTGAGCCTTTGTAGAGCAGCTACAAGCAGCCCAGTGCGCTCAGAATTGCTGGGTAAAAGGCAGGGAGGCAAAGCGCATCAAGAAGCAATAGGGGAAGCTTGAATTAGGCTCTGCCACTGGGACATTTGTGTGTAACAGACTGAAAAGTTTCCCACAGACCTAAATACAGATGCATTCACAATTTTAAAAGCAAGACCTGATTATTTTCCTCTCTCAAAGCCTATAGAAATGGAACCAAGGACAGAAACCAGGCTGGGAATCTCAGCCTCGACAGCACTGAGCTGGCTACAGAGATGCAATCAAAGTAATTAGAGAAACAAAAGAGGAGCAGGGGAAGGAAGCTGACAGATCTAAACCCAGATGAATGCACTAATGACAGGTCTGCTCCACCTCAGGTTAGAGGTTGGCAATGAAATAAGCAGGTATCGGAGGTTGCCTTGCATTGATATTTCAGGGCAACAAGAGGGTGAAATTTCCAAATCAGTGGGTCCATTCCAGGCCTGGCAGTAATATTGGGATTAAATTTCTTAGCCTCAGTGATGGAAGAGTAGAAAGGAATCAGTCGTCCACAGCAGGAAAGACACCTGGACAGGGATGAGCCTGGGAGCAGGAAGCCTTGCAATCAAGCGGTGCCAGCCTGAAGGTATGCGGGCTCTGCTTTGATGTATGGCTGGAAAGGTCCCTGATTAGGATCACAATATCCTAAATTGAGGAAAGCTTCACTAGTCAAAAGGCTGAACCAGCTCTATCATCTGCATACAATTAGGGAACATTTCCCTACCTCTGACACTGCCCCTCATTAAAATGTTCCTGCCCTCCTTCCTAGAAAAACACAGGGAGTTTCTGTAAGGACCCACTGGTGGCTACACCAGAAGCATCCTAAAGCTTCTTTACATTTGCACTAGGGAAGAAACCAGTGACCTTTCAATATTAAAATGTGAAAACTCCAACAAGGACATTTGAGAACTACAGCCCCTGCTGACTTACTGGTTTCACCCCAATTTCTAAAAAACCCTTCACTTGCAGCATTAAACAAAGTTTAGCAGGTTTGGGGCTCGAGATGAAAAAAAAACCAAACAACTTCCAATTAAAGATCCCTGAAAAGTGTCAAGGCCCCAAAAGTAAATATCCAGACAATATAAGAAATTACTTACTTGGACCTTGGGTTTAACCCAGCATAAACTTTCTTAAGCAAACTAAGATCCATACAAACATTTGAAATCTTATTTGGCAGGTATATTAATAGGAAATAGGCACCTTTCTTGGTCTGAGAATTGTACTAGGTGTTACTTGGACATATCTGTCTTTGTGAATAGGGGTGACCCCAGCAGCCTTCAACAGGCTACTGACAGCCTGAAATGATACCTGTTATCAAGCACGAAACTGAGTTCAAACAGATTTCACCCATCTGCAATTATATTTTCCTTTTTTCACCACTAGTCATTAAAAAAAAAAAATTAACATGCCAATGGTAAATGAAGAGGACAGTAAACAGAAACATTTTCAAAATCCTTCAATCTATCAATCCAGACAAGTTACATCCTGTACTTTTTAGCCAAGAAGAAATCTAAAGAACATGGTAGAGTTAAAGCAGAAAAACACAGACTCCTCTTGTCACCTTCAAACCTCACACATGTTGTTGCAATGGAAATGGCTCAGGGTGGCTCCATGGATGGTTCCACACCAGGAGCTCAGACCTAGAAATACCCTGGCCTGGAAGGTATGCATCTCAACACCACCACCATAAAAAATTCCCAGCAGAGCTGGTCCATAAAGTATTCACCTTGAATACTGGGTTCATTTTTGGATCCCTCATTACAAGAAGGATATTGAAGGGCTGGAGTGTGGCCAGAGAAGGGAAATGGAGCTGGGGAAGGGTCTAGAGCACAAGTCTGGTGAAGAGCAGCTGAGGGACCTGGGCTTGTTTCAGCCTGGAGAAAAGGAGGCTCAGGGGCTCCTTCTGGCTCTCAACAGGCCCCTAACAGAAGGCTGGGGCCAGGTGGGGTTAGGCTCTGTTCCCAAGGAACAAGCAACAAGAGGAACTGGCCTCAAGTTCCCCCAGAGAAGGTTTAGGTGGAAGCCAAGGAACAATTTTTTTTTCTGCAAAAGGGTTGTCCAGGTCTGTCCTAGGCTGCCCAGGCAGTGGAATTCCTATGATCCCTGGAGGGATTTCAAAGCTGTGGAGATGTGGTGCTCAGGGACATGGGTTAGTGATGCCCTGGCAGTACTCGGGGAATGTCTGGACATGTTGTTCTGAAAGGTGTCTTCCAACCAAACTGATTCTATGTTTCTATAAAGGCTCAGACAAAAGCACAACAGATGCAAAATGCTGAAGCCCCTTGGGATGGGAAAGCAGCGCAGTGGGTACTGGTGGCTGCTCTGCGATTTCACTCTCCAGTGAGTTACTCAGCAGATTCCATCACTCTTTTCTCCATCACTCTGTAAGAGCTGGAGCAAGGGAAGCAGGGACAAGACAGGCTCACTGTCAACAGCCACAGCTTCATCTCCCCCTCCCAAATCATCTGCAGCTCACTGCCTCTCCAACGTTTTCTAAAATTACAGGATACATCGATAGCATCTCACAGGATGTGCTGCAGCTGGCAGCCCTGGCAGGGACAGGATGGGCGCAGAGAAAGGCTCTGTGCAAGAATGCTGGAATATTAAAACAGGACAGCTATCTTGATGACCTTCCCTCCTACCTTGCCCAAGCTGTTATCAAGCTCTATTATTCAGAAGGGATAATTAAAACGAGTATATGATAGAAAAGCACCATGCTAGAAATCAAAATCTTTTCCTTCAATGAGTCACTGAGGGAGTTAATCACATTTTGTTTACTATAAAGCTTTCAAACAGGAAAGTCACTTAAAGCTCTTAATATCAAATCTGTTTTTCAGCACAGAAAACTCCCACTCTCATAATTAGGGGGCGTTTCAAACCTTTGTTAACCCCGCTGCTGTCTTTGCGTCCACTTCCACTCCCACACTGCCACGTGAGTTTTCCAGTTGGCAAATTAAGCTGAATTAAGAAACAAGAGCGTGTCGTGCACAGGGAATCTACATGCTCTGTAGCTTTGTCTCTGCTGAGGATGACAAACCATGGTGGCTGTGGAGAGCTGTGGATCCCTGGGTATAGACACAGCCAGGCTGAGATCTGACATGTCTCACGGCTCCATGCTCAGGTGGACTCATGGGACTAGCAAACCCTGGAAGATCCTCCTCTCATTTGGACATAAGCTACAAATATCTTGCAATAAATATTTTGAGGGCAAGTATTATGCAAAGTTCAAGAGGCAAATGATACAGCCAAATTAAGTGGAAAATGAAGAAATAATTTAGCAGCACTTCAGAGAGCAGGACTCACATCCCCAAAATCACATTTCTATCTGCTTCCTCCCTGTAGGGGATTGCAGTCAGATCTCAGCCATCCAGCTACTTCCTGGTTGCATTGCTTGAGCAGAAAGAGAGGAAAGTCCCAGCCCATCTTTAGGCTCTTTAGCTGCAAAACTCTCAGTTTAAGTATATGACTGAAACTGAGTTCCACAGATCAGCCATAGGTGGGACAGACTGAAGAACAAACCTGGTGTTTTGCTGTTAAGACTGTGTTGAAGGTAATGCCCGACTGTCAGGAAGTCCTGAATGCAAATGTTGGAAAAGGACTTTCCTGTTACTTTTCAGGGGTGTTTTCTGAGAGTATGATCTGCCTGATAACTTCAAAGTCCACATAATGTCATTCAGAATGTCCAGTAGCTTCCAGGAGATGGCTACAGGCAGCTGCTATCACAAACATGCTGTACCTGCCTCCAGCTGACTTACTCTTCCTTTCATGTGTACAAGTCTCTAGGTTTTTTAAAGAGACATTTCAGGGCTCAGGAAGCAAATAAAAAAGTGCCACATTTGCAGAGATCTCTTCATTTTTTTTCCAGTGTTTGGTGTTCTCCATGCCAAGCCTGATTCCCTTCCACCCCTCCCAACTTGTAATTCCTCCCTGTGGTGTTCAAGCATCTCTAAGCACCACATGGTTTTTGACATAACATAAAAATTGACTTGTTAGATCAGGGCTAATGAATACTGTCAGAAGTTGGCCACGCTTACAGGTAGGCCTTAAGCAGAGAAATATTTCCAAGGACCGCTACTAGCCTGAGAAGCTACTGCCATATTCAGTGCAGGATCTTGCCAGCCCCTGAGGAGCTGATCTCTTTACTGAGCTCCAGTTGCTGGGTGATAAAAAATGACAGGGAATTGTTTAATGCACTTTGAAGACCAGACTTCACCTAAACACGCTAAACCATCCCAGCTTTTACAGTCCCTTTGAAGCAGCCTGAAGATACAAGTACAATATGACACCAGTAGGAGGAAAAGGAAAACCTTTCTCGTCTTGCAGCTCCTTATCCAACACAACTATCTCCCTGGCTCTTTAATAAACCTGTGAAGTCAGGCTGTCCACAGCACAGGGACTGTATGCCAGCTGAGAATGTCACTCCTCCTGATTCTCTTACAACATTCCATGTTGCACAAGTCTGAAATAAAACAGAAAACCTCATTACTCCAGCAGTTTAACAACACCAGGTGCCAAGCTGCAGATAGGTATTGTCTATCGACATGATGAGTTGGTACCACCAAAGAGGATGCTGCATCAGGCAGGATGCTGCCCCAACACCAAATGAAGCCCTAAGCCCCATGGGTACCTCAGGGAATCAATAAGGTTGGAAAAGACCTTTCTGATCATCAAGTCCAACCATTAACACAGCACTGATAGGGCACCACTAAACCATGTGCCTCAGCACCACAGCTCTGAAACCCCTCCAGGGATCATGGGGACTCTACCACTACCCTGGGCAGCCTGGACATCCCTGAAGAAGGCTGAATAAAGTGCTCTTCAGCTCCAACCTAAACCTAGAATCATAGAATGTCAGGGGCTGGAAGAAACCTCAAAAGATCATCGAGTCCAACCCCCCTCCCAGAAGAGGATCACCTAGATAGGATCACCAGATAACCTCCCCTAGGGCAACCTGAGGCCAGTTCCTCTTATGCTGTCACTTGTTCTTTGGAAGCAGAGCCTGACCCTACCTGGCTCCAATCTTCTGTCAGGGTGCTGTCAAGAGCCAGAAGGTCTCCCCTGAGCCTCCTTTTCTCCAAGCTGAACAAGCCAAGGTCCCTCAGCTGCTCCTCACTACACCTGTGCTCTAGGCTTCCTCTGTCCATTCCAGTCACTGCTGTTCTAAATCATTATTCTCAATTTCTATGTTTTTATCTAATTCCAGCATATACAGCGCAATGCTCCTAACACAGCCATGTGGCAATGAAGTCATTTGGGACACACAGGAAAAGTGTGCTACAGGAAGCTCAGCTCACTAATTTGTTTCCGGTCTTCTAAATTCCAAAATGATTTGAAAAGTGTTTGATGTTTTGTTTTGTTTGTTTTGTTGTTGTTGTTGTGTTTTTGTTTGTCTGTCTGTTTTTTTTCTTTAAGTTGGCAAATATAGGAAGTTCCTGAGCTAGCAGAGCTTTAGCCAAAAACTTCAATTCTCTGTTTCTTTTGACCTAAGGATTGGAGATAAGTGAATTTTAATTTTTTTTCCCATTTTATCATCTGCTCTGATCATTAGATAAAGTCAATATACGTATGTGTATGTCTAAGGGACAAGAAAATAGCTTTTAAAGTTTATTTTCTTTCCCCAGTGATAAAGGCAAATGCATGCTCACAAGCCCAGGAACAAACCAAGCACCTCTTGAATCCCCAGCTCTATTTGCACACCAGGGGGATGGTTGGGGGGATTTCAAAATGCTGTATAGCAAGAGGGAAAGGTATTTGGAAATACAAATTAAATCAAAGCTAAAGGGAAGGAAACAGGTGGTTACGTGAACTAGCAATTGCCCTTTCACCCCTGTGGCCTTGCTCTGAATCCAGCTCAAACCAGAATTATTAAATTCATACTGATGGAATGGTGGCTACAAAGACACAGGGGGTTGATCATTCCAGGCAAGCCGGTGGCAGCCAGACCATGCACACAAAACCCCTTCTAGTCATAAGAAAGCCCAGCCTGGGGAAGGGGAAAGTTGAGATCTCTGTCATATTAATTTACAGCGGCTCCAGGCCATTCTGCACGCTCAGAAATCTCTCCACGCTGCTGTGCGCATGAGACCTATAAAATGTTCACCCTGGATTGAATTAGCATCCAGAATGAAATATGGACTCAATCCTTTCTCCCCTACTATTTCCACTCCCTTTAGGGCACGGCAGAGGAGTGTAGGGGAGGCTGGAGATGCAGCACCTGCTCATGCAGTGAAAACCCCAACCTCCAGGGCTCCCAGGCTCTCACAATTAAGGTGCATTAAATTCACCAGCATTTTTCAAACAGGGAAGAAAATTACCTTTATCATTATTATTATCATAATAATTATTCTTTTAAGGGGCATTTAATAAAATCCCTCGTTTTAATCACCAGAGTCATTCTGCCCTCCTTGTTCATGCACTTTTCATCCACCAGTCCTGCACTGCATCAACATGATCATGCTCATGAAGAAATAGCACTTCCCAAACTCAGCTGATGTACAGCCTGGACACACTGTGGGGGGCATGGATTACTTTTGTCACTGTACTTTTATTTTGGTAACTACAGATATCAGCTATCCAAATATATATAGATTTATATACATACACATATACATATATATATGATAAATACCCAGTTTTGCCTCCAGCATCACCTCTAGCTTCAATAGCTTACTATGGTCTTCAAGGAACGATGACCACACAGTCACTTGAGCAAATCCACAAGCAACCAGAGGAGAAAAAAAAAAAGTAGATTTCTCAGCAAATTCTTAGCAAAACCCACACTGCAAAAATTCACCTTCTTGCCTCCCTGCTTCAGGACTTGATGCAGCCTGAACGGCACAGACCAGTCCAGCTTATAAAACTCAGTAAGCCTGATGAAAACTGGCTATTTATGACCAATAAATTATCTTTCAAATGCAGTAGATTGTTGGAACGTGTTTGCAAGGTTTGCCAATTGGTGGGGCTTTGGGGGTGGGAATCAAAATCACCAAATCAACTTCTGTCTTGGTTGATGGAGCAACCTCACATGTCCCCTCTTTTCCCCCCATCAAGGAAAGAGTATCCAACTAAAGGGATTTCAGAGGAAATTAAGCCATAGAGGGGAACTTTTCAAACTACTTTTGATTTCTACATTTCTTAAGTTTGATGAAGTTGTGGCAGAAAGCCCAAACCTAAGGTCACAGCATACAGTGGCACAGGGAATGTGACACAGGGTTGGAAGGCAGAAAACAAAGAGAGATGAAAGCCAGGCCACTGGCAGCCGTGTCTTCCGAAGACAGCTCACTGGTTTGAATGGCTCCAGCCATTAGGATTATGCTAAATGCTGAGTTGTGGACACTGCTCTCTGCTACCATTTGCAGAGGCTCCATAAAGAGAACCCCTCCTGCATCCCCAGGACCTGCCACAGATCATCTGGATCTACATAAGGCTTGGAGTCTGTGAACTGTGCAGGTCTGCACCAGGGGAGGTGGAGAGGAGTCCTTCCATTGTGTCCATGTCACAGCCACAATGGACAACTGAGAACCACAGAAGCCCACCTCTAACCAGATCAAGAGAAGTGATCCTGCCCCTCTGCTCTGTTGAGACCTCACCTGGAGTATTGCATCCAGTTCTGGAGTCCTCAACACAGGAAAGACATGGACCTAATGGAGCAGATCCAGAGGAGGGCAACAAAGATGATCAGAGGGCTGAAACACCTCTCTTATGGGGACAGGCTGAAGGAGCTGGGGTTGTTCAGCCTGGAGAAGAGAAGGCTCTGAGGAGATCTTATAGCCACCTTCCAGTACCTGAAGGGAGCCTATACAAAGGCTGGAGAGGGGTTGTTTCCAAGGGCCTCTATTGAAAGGATGAAGGGTAATGGGTTTAAATTAGAGAAGAGTAGATTTAGACTGGATATCAGGAAGAAGTTCTTTACCTTGAGGGTGGTGGATCAGTGGAATAGGCTCCCTAGAGAGGTGGTTGAGGCACCATCCCTGGAGATATTCAAGGTAAGGTTGGAGAAGGCTCTGAGCAGCCTGGTCTAGTTAAGGGTGTCCCTGTTCACTGCAGGGGGGCTGGACTAATGACCTTTGGAGGTCCCTTCCAGCCCTAAACATTCTATGATTCTCTGATTCAACCTCCCCTGTCTGAGGGTCCTTCATCCACTGTCAACAGTGCAACCTGAGGCCATCAACCCACCTGAATGCAGCTCAGCCACTCCAACAGACAGAGGGGAGCACCCTCCAGGGAAGGTCCACATGGATCTAACCTCCAGCTTCCTCAGACCTTGCATTAAGCTCTCACCCCATCTCTGCCCCCCATGCAGATGGGCACTGGCCATGGTCTTTGCTCTCCAGCTTTACTTCAGCCTCTCTTTTCTGTGTCCACTCTCAATTGCCTTTCCAATGAGCTGGTTCCCCTCTAATTAAACCTGACTATGCCCAAAGCAAGCCCACAGCATTGCCCTCATTCTCTTGCCCCCACTAACTCCACCAGACCCACTTTTACCATTAACTCCCTTCCCCAAAAGACCAAACCAAGGCAGCTCAAAACACACCATCAGACAACCTCATGAGGATTTTATGCTCCACCTAAGCAGTGACACATCCCCAGAAAAAGACAAAGCATTTCCTTATTGACTGGACACCAGCCAAGGCACTTCTTGGACCCAGGGGGTGGCCCAACACCCCTCGCCGTGTAGCGATGGAGCATCTTGCTCCTCACAACCCCAAGCCCCACGGTGCTCAGAGTGAGAGAGGGAAGGGAGGGAAGCAGCTGAACTCCTGACACACCAAATCCTTTCTTTTCATCTTATGCAGAGTGCTTGGTCCAACTGTACCCCTTTCAAGCTGCTGTACTTCGGTGATTCAGAATGGAAAAAAAAAAGCCAAAATAATTAAAATGTCATTCAAGCCCTAAGCCGATATGAGTCACTGTTACAAAAAATATCTTTAAAATTCTTTCAGAAGTGGGGGATAATTATATTCCTCCTATCTATTGATTTTTCTCTACAATGCAGATGTCAGATTTTCCACGGGTTTTTTCTTTTTCCTCTTTTTTTTTTTTCTCTCTCCCTGGAGTGAGTGTCAAGGAGGAACAAAGCACTCTTTGAGACTTTTTCAGCCCAAAATTAATTCTGAAAAAAATAAAAAAAGGTACAGACAAGCCAATAGCAAGGGAAGCTGAGAAAAAGCCTGGTGACTCAAACTAAGTCTGCAAACCCCCTATTGATACCAGCTCTGGAGAGAAGGGTGGGGTATGGGGCACCAGTTTTATAAATTTAGAGACCTTCGTGATGTGCCTTCATAATACAAGAGATGGGTGAAAAAAGGAAGAGGAAAAAAAAATCTCAATGAAGAGCAATCTAGATTTTATATTTTAATTTTTATCGTAATATAAATAAGAAACACTCCCAGGGAAAATCCCACTCAGCCACCTGCCAGCCTCTGCTACAGAAAAAGTTCTATGTCATGTTCTATGGACCTTCACAGAATCACAGAATCATTATGGTTGGAAAGGACCTCCAAGGTCATCAAGTCCAACCTTTGTCCTAGCATTTCTCTAACCAATTATGATTGGTCTATGATTAGATCTTTTATGCCTCAAGGTTCGTGTTACAGCTGCTGAAATTGTTTGCACACTTTAAAATATTTGCATCATTTACGAAGCCAAATCTTTAATAGCAGAGTGCTCTGGTGTAGGGTTTGCCATGAGCCGTGCTGGCAGCAGAGGCTGGATTTGGCCCAGACCCATCCAGACCTCGGTGCCTTCTCCACCCTCCCACCTCCTGGCTCTGCCAGATAGTCCAAGCTCTGCAACACAGGAAGGATGATCTAGGTGGTTTATTCCATTCCTTAAGAAATGTCATACAGTAAAAATATGACACCAGTATTAGGCTTTTGGGAAACTTTTTTATTACAACTCTTGACAATAGCAAACTAAAGGCTTTAAGAAGATCTCTATCTGTTGTTCATAGAAACCTCTCATTAAAGTCATCAGCCACTTCTGAAAAGCAGAAAAGATTCCAGTCTTTTCTGCTTCTTCCATGAAAAGAGAGAAAGAACAGGCTAGAATTCCTCTGCCTTAGCCAGAGAATGACAAGCTTATGTTCATCAGATGACACTGCTGTTTGAACAGCTTTATTCTGTATCTTGTGCATCAGCTCAAAGCCCACACTCGGCCCTATTCAGGTCCTGTGCCAAGATGGTGGCACCTCCTTATCAGCTCAAGAACATTAGTCCTGGTCCAACATTAGTGGACTGAGAGGGGATGTTATTAATGTTTACAAATATCTGAAGGGTGGGTGTCAAGTAGAAGGGGCCAGNCCATTCTATGACCAAGCTCCAGATTCTCTGCTTCAGGGCAGGGATGGGTTCCAAGGACCATAAGCCTACAGGACAGGTCCCACACGCAGGAGACAAACTTCTAGTTTCTAAGGTGGCCCACCACAAAATCTAAACCAGAGTCACCACAAAACGCAACAGCAAAGTGCCTCAGCTGGACAGAATGGAAATCTTTTCTTTTTGAGAGATGTCACTGGTGCTTATTTTTTGTTTGGTTTATCTGTTGCTGGTTTTCACCCCAGCTACCAGAAAGCCCCTTTGAGAAGCCACCAGGACTGCACCCAGCATCTGATTACTTTGAAGGCAGCGCTGCAAGGAGTGGGTGAAAGGGATTTTGAAAAGTCCTTGGCATTAGCAGCTCCCTGCCTTTTACAGCCACCGAAGGAACAACAAGTCTTCCTGCCAAGGGCTATTACTAGACAAATGGAGAGAGATCAGAGGCACAAAGGAGGTTGCTAAGGAGTCAAGTGTGGGATCCCTGCAGAGAGGAGGAGGGCTGCAGCTGGGGAGGCAAAGGTCAGAACATTGCAGACATCATTTTCCAAAAATTCCCATGAAGCCCCGGCGCGGGAGTCGGGAGCCTGGCCCCGACGCGCTCGCCGATGAATAATGAGAAAGCCATAAAAGAAAGCTCCCTTTCTTCCCTCCTACCCACGCTAATGTAATAAAACAAATTAGAATAATTATTCTCAATTTCAGAGCCATAATGCCCAGGATCAGGGCACGCTTGTCACTGAAATGACAACTACATCCGTTTGACTCTTCTTTTTTTTTTTTTTTTTTTAAATATCTAAAGAGATTGTCTAAATTCCAACTCTGATTTCATTATATCTAATGCAATTTTACTACAGGAATACAGATACTGGTTTTGCTTCAAAGTCTTCATTATTTTTGCCAGAAAGTTTGTCTCCCTTATTAGCTAATCACATCCCCACCCTTTTCCAGTAACCTTTAAAATGCCACCCACGTTATGACACTTTTAGCAGAATTCAAGCAAAAAAACAAAACAAGAAAAATGTAAAGTTTAACATGAACCACAAGTTTCTAAAATAATGCACTGCAGTTGGTTAAAAGAAATGTGCTTTTTTTCCTAATAGTAAAGAAAATTATAAATTATTTTAAAAGAGATTAAGTAACTAATGATATACAATTAGCCTGCAAATAATCAGTACTTTGTGAAAACACAATCTCTGTGTGAAAGATGGAAACGAGAAGAATTCAGTGGAAGTTATTGCTAATTATTGTAAATCTTTTTGCACAATTTCTTTCACAAGACTACCACTTCAAATAATCCTTTTCACCATCCATTCAGTCTGTAGTTACATTCAGAAAGGGATATCCAGAAAGTAAGGGGGGAAAGAAATAAGTATTTTCAATGACATTTTATTTAGAGCAAGTAAGCCAAGGGGAGGGACCATCAAGTTACAAAACACAACTGGAGGAGATGCACTTGGGTTTCCCTACATTCCCCCTGTGCCACTCAGGACCTTCCCCATGACATATCCTGGGAAAGAGGAGCAGGGGGGGAACAACTCCTGGGAAAAGCTTTCCAGTATGTGACAATAAAGGAGAGAAGACATCCCCTTCCTGGCGTGACCTTGTCCCCATGCCCTGCTCAGCCACCAGCCTGGCAAGTTGGGGAGCAGCCCCCTCAACAGTCCTGAAGCCATCGCATGAGGGAGACGTCAAGGACGCTTCACACACAACAGGTTATTATATTATTATACAAAAATAAATATATACTATAAATATTATAATATTACATAACATATATTAAAGGACTTCCTTGTTGGGGCAGGCTTGAGCTTAAGCTGTCCAAGCTCATGGCTCTGGCCAGTGAGTGGAATCTGCAGGGCATGGACCCATCTGCACCCAGACCCTGCAGTGTCCTCCCAACCCCAACACCTGCATCAGCCAGTGATAGATTGACAGCTTTAAACCTGAATTTCCTTGCTTTGGGCACTTTTAAATTAAAGTGGTAATGTACTTTAAATCCTGTTTCCCTGCTTTTTCACTACACTCTTCAAATCCTTTCCTCTAGAAACTAATCAAGATGTCTCAGACTCACTCACTCTCTGCTTCAGTCACCTTCCCTGGTAACTTATTCCATATGTCTATTATCCTTTGCAAGACACAGCTCCACCGTAATTCCCTATTTACTGCCAGCTTCCCAACATGCCGTTACACCCGCGGCGCTTGAACCAACCCCCAGCTCCTCGTTGTGTCTCTAGTAGTGATAATTATTTGCACAGAACATCACGTCATTAAGCTGGCAAATACATCCTATGTAGTCCTTTGATTGATGCACACCTCTCACTGCCTGCTCTCTGCTCATGTGGCACTGCAAACCCATCCTGATTTAAAGCAAAATGCTTCTTGGAAACCTTTAAGAAACCATCACCTCTCAATTAACAGTCCAACCAAGTCGTGTTACATGCACACAGGCTCACCCCTAAATATGTGTCTACAGAACATTGCTGCTTGCAGCACATCAGCATCTCCACCTGGTTCTGGCCATGGGAAAAGAGCCCAGACAAGATGTGCAGGAGAAGTCAGGGCAGTGAAGCTGTGCAGGTGACTTTTAAGGTGTATAGTATTGGCCATGAGCAGAAGGGCACTGGTGGGTCCTGTCCATCACAGAGGGTCCATGACCCAAAAACAGGGATGAACAGGCAAGGGTATGTCCCTTCCAACCCAGTGCATTCTCTAAGTCTATCAGTTCTACATTTCCTTCAGGACATATTTTCCCTCCCTTGTTGGCCAGATCTGAGCATACCTTGTGCCAGCAACACCAGCTCCACTCCTCAAGCCAGAGCACCCAAGAGACCTGGACCAAAGTGGCCAAATCCCAGCATCAGCCCACTACTCTTTATTAGTGGTGAGCAGACACAGAGTGGGGCAAGGGGCACACATGTGCAACCACTGTCCTGCACTCCTATAAAACCCACTCCTCCACTCGAAGCTGCCTGCTATTTAATGCTTTCCCCAGTTAAGCCAGGATGGATCCTGGCATGGAGCTGGGCAGGCCTGGACCCGGCTGTGTGTGGTTTTGGCAGCACTGGGCTCAACAAATGTGCTCAAGCCAGAAGGGGTACCAGAACCTTTCTGGGACTGGAGTGGTGTTCTTTGCTGGAATGGGTTCCCACACCTGTCTTCCTACTTTCTCCTTGCTCATCCCAGTTTCTCACTCAGTCCCTGGCTCATCTTGGGACCTGTTTCTCCATCCTAGTTCCTAAATCTAGAGGGACCTTCTGGTAGTCGTTCAGGATTTCAAAAGGCCTGTCAGAGATGGGGACAGACTTTTCAGCAGGGCCTGTTGGGACAGGATAAGGGGTGGTGGTTTGAATCTAAAAGATGGAAATTTACACTGGAGAGAAGAAATTCTTACGGTGAGGGTACTTGAGACCCTGTCGGATTGCCCAGGGAGGTGGTTGCTGCCTCATCCCTGGAACCATTGCAGGTGAGGTTGGCCAAGGCTCTGAGCAACCTGTTCTAGTTTAACAGATTCACAGAATGTTAGGGGTTGGAAGGGACCTAGAAGATCATCAAGTCCAAACCCCCTGCCAGAGCAGGGTCACCTAAACTAAGTCACCCAGGAACAGATCCAGGCGGGTCTTAAGTGTCTCCAGAGATGGAGACTCCACAACTGCCCTGGGGAGCCCGTTCCAGAGCTCTGTCACCCTCACTGTGAAAAAGTTTTTCCTTGTGTTGACCCTAAACCTCTTGTGCTCCAACATGCTCCCATTGCCTCTTGTCCTCTCATTGGATGACATTGAGAAAAGTCTGGCTCCATCCCCCCTACACTCACCTTTAATATATTTATAGACATTGATGAGGTCCCTCCTCAGTCCCCTCTGCTCCAGGCTAAAGAGCCCCAGCTCTCTCAGCCTCTTCTCATAAGGGAGATGCTCCACTGCCTTAATCATCTTGGTAACCCTGTGCTGGACTCTCTCCCATAAGTCTCTATCTTTACTGAACCGAGGTGCCCAAAACTGGACACAATACTCGAGGTGGGGTCTCACCAATGCAGAGTAGAGGAGGAGAACCTCTCTTGACCTGCTGGCCACACTTCTCTTAATGCATCCCAGGATGCCATTGGCCTTCTTGGCCACAATGGTGCATTGTTGGCTCATGGCCATCCCCCTGTCAACTTTGACCTGCTAAGTCCTTGACCTATCCCATCATTATCACCATACTTCACAGCTCCAGTTGGAAGAAGTGACACTATGCCACAATTTAGACCCAAACAGATTAGACACCCTGTTTATATGTGCTCTGTCAACATAGAGATGTTCTGATAGCAGGGAAGAGCCCCACATTGATCTGCTTCTTGTCTAAAAACCCCTGCAGTGTGAGACTGGAGGAGCCATGTGTAACAAAACAAGCAAAGGCAACCCTTGAGAATAACTGGTGAGGAAATCATAAGAGTCATGTCTATGGTCTAAAGCTTCAGCATCTGCAAGTTAAGACTCAGTTCGATAAACACCAAGATGCAGCACAACGTATCATCACACCAGCCAGACAGGGGGTTTAAAGCTCATTCAATGCTGGAAACCTCCTCCCCTGGCAGAGAAATCAGGAGATGCCCTTGACACCCAGCACTGCTACCCCTTCCCCACCAAGGCTGGCTGCAGGGGGCTTCAAGGATGAGCCTTGTCTAGGGTTCTTCCCAAAAATTTAGTTAAATCACATTTCCATCTCCCATCCCTTTAGATGTGTTTAATCAGTGTTGCCTTAGTTACACACATGGGTGCCGATGAAAATAAAATTCTCACATTTCCAAGCAAGTCCATGGCAACATTTCTTACACACTCAACTCATGAAGAAACAAACTCCATGGGATGATTTACCTAGACAATCAGTTAATGCCTTTCACGATCTAAACAGCTACAACAAAGTTTCAGCAACACGGTGTCATTAATTCACCAGCTCACAGCTGCCTCAAACACAAGCAGGGCAGGTATTTGGGTTCCCTCAGCACACTTTTTTTTTTCCACCACAGCGGGTAGGCAATAGACATAGCATATATGAATATATGGCATCAAATATATGGCATAGAATATATTAAATCAACTCAGCTATCATCTACTTTCAAGTCCTCTGAAAAAAAAAAAAAAAGGAATGGGACTAATATTTGCTGATTGCGGTATTAGCCACAGACCATATTTTCTGATTGAGGTGAGTTCATTTAAAAAAACAAAAAAAAAACACCCCAAAACCCCCAAGAACTTGCCCATCACAGAGGAATCAGAGCATGAAGCCCGGACAGCACAAATGTCATTGAACAGCCACAAGAAGCAGGGGAGATGCTGCACTCCCAAAGCAGGGAAGCACACCTACTCCTCCAACAAGTCCTGTTACTGGAGATTGGGAGATAATAAATATCTCCTGTTTGACTAAACTGCTGCCAGGAGCTGAGAGCATCTCAGAACCCACAGCCCACAATGAGGGGCTATGAGAAGAGGCTGACCCAGAGCAGGGAATGAGCCAGCAGCACCATCCTCAAAACCATCAAATCCACCAAGTCCAACAACCACTCTACAGTAAATGGAGCAGCCAGAGAACAAACTCTGCCCACTAAGAAATACATAGGTATCCTTGAGAGAGAGATAATGCTTTGAGAACGCAGCGTGATGCCTTCAACGTCTCCCCAGGTAGCTGCAGATGTCAAAACACCCAATTACCACCAGGCAATGTTGCTGAGCAAGGCACCCTCCTGACAGCACAGGCTGCTCCTCATGGCAAGACACCGCGGTTAGGTTATCGCCCTTGGCCAACACCTGAGGGGCTGAGCATGCATGTTTGCTTACCCACCTCTTGATGATTCTTGTGCAGGCTCAAACCAATGCTTTGCATCTTCCCAACTTCAAGAAACAAGAGTTGTAGAGAGTTGCAAGCAAAACGACAAAGACATCAAGTCACTAAGTGCTCCTCGAGACAAATCAGTCCCACTAAATTTGTTTGCATCACTTATTTCCTAACAAGCTGCTCACTCACACAAAGGGACTGCTCTTCTGTTGCCTCTGCATGTTCCTAAGAAGCATCCGACTTTACATCCTGCACTAATGGATTATTAGGAACATCAAAAATATAGATTGAATCGCATAATTATAGCTTTTTAAAAGTCAGCAATATTTGAGCTCAGCCCAGCGTTTGCTGCCAATCAAGCCTCCGAAGCAGGGCCTGCCTGTGCTCCTCACCTCCCCCAAGCACACAGAGCCGTGGTTATTTCATTTCTTATGTCCTCTGTCTCCCCTCACCAAGCCCAGTCAGCCCCCAGGGAAGGGACACACCATAAATGACCTGGATGTGATTTCTGGGGGCAGGATTAGCCAGGAAACAGCAAAGCTTCCTTGCACCAGTCTGGAACTGGGTGATGGTGCTCACATGTTTCAGCAGCCATTATCTGGTTAAGACTAAGAGGAAGAAACAGGATCACACTAGGGATGCTGCTGGGTGCCAGGAGCAATATTAAGTAGGAGAGAAATTAACAGGGAGACAGAAAGGCAGCAGCAAAGCAGGGGAGCAAGCACAGCATACCCATGAGGCTTCATGTGCTGTTCTGACAGCTGCCTCCAGCACTGTGAACTTCATGGAGGAAAAACAAAGACATATTACTGCTCCAGCACTCCTTAAGAGCATTGTACAAGAGGTTGTAAACAAGCATGTAGGAAGCTTTACAGATTATTAATGTGATCAGGGGAGAGTGATAGCAACAATCGTGCCAATTTGGTTTAGCAAATAGTGTCCTTTAGGTCCAGCCTCCCTTCTTCACAGTCAAGTTTATTTTGTATCCAGAACCTTAACTGGGTTTCATCTTCTGTTCCTTCACAGGCCAACAGAAGAGGGTCCACAACACGTATTGGATATCAGCATTTGTTTTGGTAGGAATTCCTAGTGCTTCAACACAAAGTCTCTGGTTGCTAGAGATCCATTTAGGAAAGTTATCAAATGTAGAATTATAGAATCTTTTTAGTTGGAAGGGACCTTTCAGATCATTGTGTCCAACAATTAACTCAGCATTTCCAGGGCACCACTAAACCATGTCACTCAGCACCACATCTCCACGGCTTGGAGAGACCTCCAGAGATCATGGGGACTCCACCCCTGCCCTGGGCAGCCTGTGTCAGGTCTTGACAACCCTGAAGGAGAAGAAATTGTTCCTCAGCTCCAACCTAAACCTCCCCATGTGCAACTTGAGGCCAGCTCCTCATCATATGATATACTGAATAGAAAAAGAAAAAAAGAAGGGGCTGACAAGTGCAATCAACTCCTCATCATGTACAGGAACCAACTGCAGGACACAGGAGAGCTATGGGATAAGAACCTGAATTCTTCCCTGGAAGGAATTGGATTGGAAAAGAGAGACAAGCTCACCTGTCTAAGGTGCGTTTGAAACCTGCGCATGGCACTGCTCACATGACACCCAGCACATGGTCAGAAAAAACAGTCTGACCTGAGGGGATTGAGATTGGTTGGAGGGAAACATTTCCCAAGGATTTCCCCCAGCTAGCTAGAAGAGTCCCTGGAGAACCAGGCAGGAAAGTCAACCTTTTTCTGCCTAAGATACAATCATCACCAATCCTATCCCTGGGAAAAACCTCCTTCAGCCCACACTTGTGCACATGCTTCAGCTCCTGCCCAGCTTAGGGAAGAAATCAAAGATGGTCTGTGAGCAGGTGCATCTGGCTCCAGGAGGAGACTTGGGTTTCACGCATTAAACTCTCTTCCTGGTGCCTGCAGGCGTCATTACCCAGGCAGAGAAGGAAACGTACATGTGTTTGGGCCCCAAAACATTACAGATACCATCAATCACTGATTTTCACTTGCTTGTAGAGATCCCCATTTAATGACCTTTCCATGTTTTCCTATCCCATGCCTGTTAGTTATATATCAGTAACCCAGACAGGCAAGGGACTTGCCAGGCGGCATCTCTCTGCAAAGAGCTCTCCCTAAAACAACAGGAGAGTTATTACTCTCCAGATAAAACCAAGAAGCAACACGGAGAGAACAGTAACAAAGATGTTTGGTGAGCATGGTTTTCCCTTTATATACAACCTGTCCCATAATTCAGCATATATGTTACAAAATAGCAGGAACAAAGCAAAGCTCAGACTCCCGTTTTAAAAGGAAAGCAGGATGCAAACTTTGTAATCATTTCCCCCTCAACTCTGCACTAGTGAGACCACTGTAGTATTGTCCAGTTCTAGACTCCGCCATGCAAGAGTGACAGGGAAACACTAGAGAGACCAATGGAGGCTGTAAGGATGATGAAGGGACGGGAACACTGCTCTTAGGAGGAAAGGCTGAGAGACCTGGGGCCATTCAGTCTGAAGAAGACTGAAGGAGTGGATCTTATTAATGTTTACACATATCTGAAGGGTGGGTATCAAGTAGAATAGGACAGTCAGTCTCTTGTCAGTGGTGCCCTGTGATAGGACGAGGGGCAATGGTCAAACTGGAACACAGGAAGTTCACCACAACACGAAGAAAAACTTTTATGCAGAGACTGAAACAGGCTGCCCTGGGAGGTTGTGGAGTCTCCTTCTCTGAAGGCTTTCAAAACCCACCTGGATCTCTTCCTGTGAGGCCTGTCCCTCATCCTACTCTGGCAGGAGGGTTGGGATCTCCAGAGGTCCTTTACAACCCTTACCATTCCATAGTATAACTAAAGAAAATGTATCTGTGTTTCCTTATGCTTGGTGTCATGGACTGTTGATTCTTTCTACAACCAGCATCACAACTGAGAAGAAGTATCTGCCCTGACACTATGAAGATAGTGCCTCTAGGCAATAAAAGCCTACCCTTAAGTACCTCAACTGCATCTCCAGGCTATTGACTCTGCTGCTGCAGCAGAGCCCCTGCACAGGTTGACGACAACAGATTCGTCTGTTGGTTCAAGGCTGGCCAGTTTTTAAGGATTATCTTCCATTATTCTCTCCCAATACCACACACTGAACTTGGCTACCGCACTTCCCTTCCAACACCACTGTTCAGTGGTGCCCTAGCAGTGCTGAGTTAACAGTTGGACTCAATGGTCTTGAAGCTCTCTTCCAACCCAAACCACTCTGTGATTCTATCATTTTCCCATAAACAGTATGAAGCTCCACAGACATTCCCATTTCCTTTCCTACCAGCAGTTTTGGTAACAACCATTCCAGCTTTTTTTTTTTCCAAGCAACAATTTCCCATATGTCCCAGGAAAAGATTCCACAAAACATATCACAAGAGTCTAAATAATTTAACATTTCTCTACCTGACCACAACTGCTTGTTTGCCACAAGTGTCCTGATGTTGCATGTTCATCCCAGCACAGAGATCTTCTCATTAGCTCCATGTCCTGCTTTCAGACCCTCTCTCCACACGAGTCAGGCTTCCTAAGAGATTGGATTTATATTGCTTGAAGTGCAATTACAGATGCATCCAGTAATCTCCAACCCAGGGTAAGGGAGCAGCTTTAGGAAGCTGAGCAAAATTTGGCAATGCTATACAACAGCTATGGCAAATAAATTAATGCAACATTGAAGAGTGGGCTTTGCAATACCACTTGCACAACACATACAAAAAAACAAATTTTTCTGCTCTTTCCAGATGAACATGCTGATCTGTGATGGGCTGGGAAGAGCCCCTTTAATGCAACAAGTGTAGAGAACTTAATTTCCAAAAATATTTATTGTGGTAACACCTTATCCACCAACAAAGCTGTCTTGAAAGCAGGTAACACTAACTCACAAAAAATTGTGTTCATTTTATTTTTTTTAAGAGCAGAAGGATAATTAAGAGCTTATTGAGCTCAACTACAGGTTCAAGCTCTTTAAGAGCTGAAGTGAAAGATTTTAAAGCAGGCACAGAAATGTACCATGTAAAGCCATGTAAATGGCTTTTGATACTGTATCCCATGGGATCCTCACAGCCAAGCTTGAGAAGTGTGGGTTTAGTTACGGTGTAATAAGGTGGATTGGGAAGTGGTTGAAGAATAGATCTCAGAGAGTTGTGGTCAGTGGAGCAGAGTCTGGCTGGAGGCCTGTGACTAGTGGAGTCCCCCAAGGGTCAGTGCTGGGTCCAGTATTATTCAATATTTTCATCAATGAC
>VYZU01044394.1:0-20650 GCA_013401355.1 Ceyx cyanopectus
TGTGTGGCCTTACAGCAGAAAAATGTTTTGTACCAACAATATCTGGATCTTGTTTTATAGAATGCTTATGATATTTAAGGAATAACATAGAAGTATCTTTAAAAATAAGTACTGTATCATTTCATGTGAGTGTTCATTGCTTTCAAGGTCTATATTTAGAAACAAGCATGTAAACTTCTGCTTGGACCAGCAGAGAGAAGAACACCAGAAAATAATATATGTCAGGTTGCACATGTCTTGATTTTCCACGAAGACCTGAAATAATGCAAATTATAGACCAGATTCTCTTTATAGGCGTTGAAAAACAGGTAGGGGGTTTCCTCTCTCTCTGATGACAATTCTTTCCCTTCTTTGTTCCTAACCTGTGGGCATAAACTCATTAGCAATAATGGAGTCATTACCTTCAGTGTAAAATTTTCCTCCACAGGAATCTAAATATATTTTCTTCATCAAAGAAAAGATCATGAATGTGAGTGACTACTTTATAAAGCAAGACATTATATAAGGCAAGGAAATTGTGTTTGAATGCTTAAGTTTTCTGCAGGCAAGCCTAATTAGCAATAAAGGAGGTCTGACTTTATGAGGAAACTATCATGGTAGCTGTTAGAATGAAAAGACACAGACTGTTTTCTGTCTTTATCCTTTTTAAAAATCTGATGTCCATTTGCACTTTTTTTGGTTTACTATAGAATTTCTAATCTATTCCTGAAGAGACAGACACTTTGCACATTATAGTGTGCTTTTCTATTGTATATTCAGTCGGTCTTTTCACTCCTGGAAATCCACTATTAGTCATATCACAGTATTTGCTGATGGCTTTTCTGCATCAGGAATCTTCTTTCTGTTCAAGTCTGCATGCACTAATGTCTCCTCATTCCATACAGACCTAGCATATCAGAGTAACCCCCTGAGCAGTTGTTCAGTTGGTGAATTAGCTGTATAAATTCGTTGGTCCTCTGCACATTGTACGTGCTCAGGCAGTCGGGGCAGAAGTCCCAACTTTCCCATCACAGCAACCCTGTTGGGTGCTCCCCTACCCTTCCTGCTCAGCTTTATGTCTAAAATCTCTTTGGTGGTGATGATGAAGGCTCCCTGTTTTAATTTTACACCTGACATAGCCAGTGTAGTGGTGCAATTCAGGCTTGTCTATCACACATCCTTTGTCCCGTGTCCTTTCTTAAAAAATAAAACAAAACCATAAGGTGATTCTTCCTTTCCCCTGCCCTGCACCATCCCAGCAAATAAGTGCCATGTACTCATGAATAATTTATGGAACTNATATATTTAAATATATTTAAAGAATTCTAAAAGTAACATAGCACACAAAATCCCTTGAGAGGGACTGAGTTTCTCTCTCTGAGAGTACAGTTTAATAAAAGCACCAGGACTTCATAATCGATTTTATGTCCAAAGTGTAAAATTCCAAAGTTCCTGTGCATCCTCAGAACAACCATATATCATCATTAAAACTGGGCAGGTAGTGAGAACTTATTTGTAAACATGACTTAATTGGATGCATGCTACTGAGTAATTCTTTTCTTCTAAAGATTTGGTGAGAAACAGGCAACAAAAAAGAGACTGAATGATTTTTGAAGCCTTAATTCTCTTAGCTGCACTCTAGAAGTGCAGCATGCTTTAGTAAGATACTGGAACTATTATAATAACATGCACTTTCAGAGATTGCAGTAGGCAATAGAGTCTGTAAGGTAAACAAGGATAGGAGATAAAACAATTTGAGATTTGATGCTGCAGCTCACTCCAGGGAAACAGAATTTGAGTTCCAGAAGCTTCAGAATCAGGCACAATCTAATGTAGAGAGCAACAATAATAAACTCCAAATTCTGTTACTGTTTTCTTTATTCTGCTAGCCAGCACTTTTGACTTATGGCTAAAACATTAATGTTCCAGGATAAAAGAGCAAACCATTTTCTGGACAGCTGTTTTCATAGCTTCTGCCTCATTGCATCCTCTTTTGACAGTAAATGGAGATGGCTTTTGAAAGTCTGATAATTGCTGTACTAGCTTAAACATGATAAAACAACAGAAATGAATTTATTTTCAGGCAGTTGGATAATGTAAGCAATACCATATGATTGTGGGTATCAGGTCTCACAATCTGCTGTGAAATAAAAAAAAAAGGGCCAACAGCATTAATGAAAACAGACAAAAACACTGTATCAACTCCTGGAAAGTAAAATCACAATGAGGATGTCACCTCAATGTTAAAAAATTACACTGATATTCTGCTTGGTTAGTGTGCACTAATAATCAAAGATCTGATTTATGCTGTTACTCTGATGCACCAGCAGCAGAGAAGCAAAGGTTTGTTTTCTTACAGGTTGAAAATGTAGTGGAAATAGCTACGTGTACATTATAAAGTGTAATATTACTATTTCAGTTTTCTTGCTCTTTTGCAACTAGGTTTAGCCTGTGTTCACTGAAGAGTGACGTGTTTTTGTGACAAAGCCATTGGAAACAATGTGAGTAAGGTGCCATAATTACTAGGCTGTGCTGAAGCAAATAGTTCAATTCTGGTATCATCATTACTTCTTAATTATAGTATTAATGACATTCACCTGATAAGTATTTTAGACAAAAATTGGTCACTAATAATAATGGTATTTTTATACATTTAGTGCTTCATATCTGTCAATTACTCAATACAACATCCTTATGAGGTAGGTGACTAGACTGTAGTACTCTTCTTTTACAACAGATAAAATGAGTCAAAAGGCAAATGACTGCCTGAGGCTATGCAATGATAGAGAGAGAGCTGCAGAATTGGGATTAAAGCTGTGAGGAATTTCTGAACATGCTGCTCTGTCACTGAGACATGTTCTGCATAGATGGCCAATAAACGATGAGGAATGCAAAGTTCCCTGTTGATAGATGAACTGTAGATGGGTGTTTTTTTTAAGAGCAGAGTATCTTCAATGGAACTGTGTGTTATGATCTGTAGTGAAAGCACACCCTGACTTTCCATCATTGAAAATACTTGAGTCAGATAACTTTGAAGCGACAGGTTTTCTGTATACAGGATTTTTTGTCAGTGCAGGGGAGCACATCTCTCTTAGATCCTCTGTTTCATCTATAGCCCTAAAAAATAAACCCTGCCCTAGGAATCAGCCATTCAGATGTCAGCTTCAGCTGAGCTGATCACTGAAACACTCTCTTTACAGTCTGTGCAAGGAGCAGAGTTGTTGATATTCATTTGACCTGTTTGAATTGTCTACCTTAGGATGTGCAGAATTGTCCTCTAGAATCTTTTTAGCATCAACTGTTCTCCATTGACCAAAGCAGGTTGGGAAGGCTAGCTCAGGTGTGTTTACATTAGACATGTGTCATGAATTGTACAAATCTCACAGAGTATGACTGAGCACAGAGCAGCCTGGGGCAGTTTGGGGTGGCTGATCTATCACTTTGGTATTGCTTTCTTGGGACACCACTTTGCATTATGGCTGAATTAAAATGCAGAATCCTTTCTGTGCCCAAGCCACTGGGCAAGGAGGANTCCTGCTTGATAATTAAACTTGTGTCTGGCAGAGATTTCCTCTGGGTCTTCTGTATGGCAACCAGGTATTACTTCTGAGTTACTGAAGAGAATTTTATTCATGTACTGGTCAATGAAAGATTGCACTAGTGCTTTTGTTTTAGTAATGCTTCACAAAGATGAGCTTAGAGTTACAAAGAGCAGCTGCCAGCTCAGGAGAAAAAATCAGATTCTCTAGTCTTTGAATCTTCCAGCTTGTCTTCAGTTTCAGGCTAACATGCTCTAGAGTACTCTGTGATGTCAGATTTTGATTTGACATGGGGTGGTATTTAGGCTAAGAAAAGGAGAGTAACTTTATAAAAGAAAACAATATCAAAGAGTGATGAGCTCCTTGCAGATGTCAGTGTTGTATGGCACATTTTACATGAAATATTGGTGTTGCTGACTCTTTTACTGGAATGCAGAGAAGGGTCTGCTTCAATACACTGCTCGATCCTTGTTTTCCCTTAAAATAAATGAAACAAAAGGCAGCTTGTTGAAAAAAGGGCATGGTTTGGAGGCTGCCATAGAATGATAATTGCTATTTGAATGTTTTTCTAATGGATTTCTTTTTTATTTTTCAGATCTTTAAATTAAAATACCTTTAGTGTGCCTTCCTAGGGGAAGAAGAGTTCAATAACACGCCTTGTGTCTTTACATAGTTTTCAAAATCTTCTGGATAAGTCTTTTGAATAATATCAATCCAATGAAACAAAACAGGGAAGTCCTCTAGGAATCGTAGTTTCCTATATGGTTTAAGCAAGTATAAAGACAGGCTCTGCTATATACTTTCTGAGAGGAAGACTGCAGAGAGAAGTCAGACACCAGGTAATCCACATACAACAGAGAAATCAGTGCTATCCCATGCTTTGAAAACACATTATTTGTTGCTTATGCTTTGTTACATATAAGGGGTGAATTTCATAGAAGCTAACTTTAAGCATTTGCAGTGTGGACAGCTAGACCTGAGCTGTTAATCTTGGAGTTCCTTTACATAATCAGTGGAGAAGAATATCCAAAATGTGGCTTGTATTTAATGGCTTTTAAAAATTATTTTTAATAAGGATCTCATCAAGAGTTTCTAGGAAGCTGATGCCTCCAGTGGTCAAACTGAAAGGACATAGGTATGCTACAGGCATTGACTGATCTGCCAGGGATAGCTCATATATTCTAGGGATGGCACATGGCACTAAATGCCTCTGCTTAAGCATCTAAGTTAAGCCCTACTCACTAATGCTTGAGCCCTGAGTTGAGTTCTAAAATCAGTTAATGCTTCCTGGGATTGCATACATCCTCATATGCCAGTTTCCCAGTGTTATGACTGAGCACAAAATGCTTCCTCTAAGTTCTTTTACTTTATGGGCTTCTGGTGCTACCCAGAGTATCTTGGCTGAGCATTTCCCTTGCCTCCCACACCACAGTACAGCCATTCTTTTGGCAGCAGCAAAGACCAAACTCAGTTATATAAAACTTTTAAAAGAGTAACAAAGTCCTATCCAGAATTATTTTGAAGCACACTGAGCAGGTATTAACCATCTTGAAAAAGCAGAACATTATTTGAGAAGGGAGAAGAGGAAAATAAAAAGAAAATCAGCTATGACTGTGGGAATCTGAATGGCCAATAACAGCTAAGGTTACCAGTCTGCCTAGCCATGCTGTTTGGTACACCCTTAATTGTGACATCTAATGTTGTTCCTCACCAGCTTCTCCTGCTTAATTTCACTGTTGGCTGCTCATGGAGCAAGTCAGCCCCATGGTTTCTCAGCAGTGGCAGAACTCTTGCTGAGCAGAATTTCTCTTCCCTTATCTATCTATCTATCTATCTATCTATCTATCTATGCATCCATCCATCCCTGGAGGTCAAGCTCCACCTTCCACCCCACAAAGGCACACTAATCGCTGGTTAAGTGGCTATTCTCTCCCTAAATTTATTGTATCTATTGTATGTATATATATATATACATTTCAGAGCCAGCAAAATCTGCCATCTACCAAAAAGCAAGAGAAAATAAGTCTTGTTTTCCAGCTCCCTAGTGAAATGTGCAAAGATTATGAACATTCTATTCTTTCTCAAACACCAGTCCACAGCAGAAATTAAGACTAGATACTTAACTCCCATTGATTTCCAATTGGTTTAAGTGCATATTGGACGCTCAGACAGAAATTGGATTCCCAAGTGCCTTAAGAAATGTAGATCTTACTATTCTTGCTAGAGCAAGTTGAGCAGGTGAATGGAAAAGGAGAAATAATAAGTTTTGGGTTGTTTTTTTTTAACATAAACTTATGTCCTTAGCTATTTTCCAAGTTTTGAAATTTATTTTGAGGCTTTTCAGTCTCTGCATACAGTAAATATCATTCTAAGAGGCTAGTGTGAATTTTCTTATTCCAGTCACAGATGGGAAAGGCAGCATATAACAGATATGCCTGTAATTATTTAAATCTTAATATCAAGTTTCTAAGAATTTATGAGTAGCTGGGTTTAATCTTGGAAGGGGAAGTCCTAATGTTCTGTATGTAGATGTTATAGGTAATTTATAAAGATACTTATTTTTAATGGATTGCCAGACTAGGGCTCTTATAGAAAGTTTTGCAATTATTTTTCAGAGTGACATTGGATAATCATATCATTTTGAATCCAGGAGGACAAAGTCTTCTTTTTTCCTTTGATAATAGCATATTTAACAGGTGTATTGCAGACTATTAATTCTTCCACAAAAAATGCCTTTATCTAGATTTACCTAGCAGATTTTATGTCAATCTGCAAATGAATGGGTAAAATGTGAAAGAAGTAGAAGAATGATCATAATTATGCAAATACAACTTTGCAGGAAAAGGAGTAGTTTTTGCTTTCTAATGAGGTCTGGCAAGATTTTAAGTAGCAGAGGTTTGGAAGAATATGTAGGTAAATTACAGGACTATCCAAACCAGTGTTTAAATCTAGAGCTTGTCCTCTTTAACAGGATTCTTTGGCTAGAGGACGCTTTTCAAGCCTTTGTTTAGAGTTCAGAAAGTGGAACATCTGATTGATCTGAGGTGTCCCACTGAGCTACAGAAAGGTCAGTTTTCTGTGGCTGACAGCACACAGAAACCAGTATGGAGATCACCACATCCAGCTGCCTTTGATACCTGAGGTTTATTAAGATGGCAGTTTGCACTGTTAATTGAGGGAGAGGAGGTAGAGATCGAGAGCAGAGCTGGGACCAGGAAGAAGGTTGGGGTGGAGGAATGTTGTACTTTAAGATTTGGTTGTATTTATTACTGGCCTACTCTGATTCAGTTGGTGAATTGGTGGTGACTTTCTTTAAATGAAACTGATTTTATTTTCCCAAGTGGTGTGGTCTGCTTTTTGCCCCTGACCAAACTGGTGACTGAGCTTTCCTTTTCCTTTATGTCAACTCTTGAGACTTTAACTGTATTTTCTCCTCCCCATCCCACCATAGATGTGTGGGGGTGAGTGGTTGCATGGTTGCTCAGTTGCCAGCTGGTTGGCCTCAGACCACAACATTGATAATTTTATGTATTAGAGTCTTGCTTGATAAGAACAAGTGTCATGATGTAGGCAGCCTGGAAGGTCTTGTGTTTGCTATGTCATCATAAAATTAAAAATTAGTATTGTCAGTGAGGACAGATTTTAAAGATGCAATATATATGAGTTTATGTTATTGCAAAATGTTTGATGGCTGCTTATGCAGAAGTCATGGCCAGTGTTTTGAGGGAGACTGACAGAAATGGTGTATCTAGGGAAGAGTTAGAGAACTCAGATTAAAGTGATCGATGTGTAAAATCCTCCTAGTGCACTTTATTAACTAGTTTGACAGGATTCAAAGTTGGGATTAACACTTCCACTTTGTTGCAAAAAGAATGCAGATGATCAGATTCCTCGGGCTACTCGGCAGCTTTGCACTGTCAGCAACACAAAGCTATATTAAAGCTAGTTTAACTGGCCTGCTAAACCTGCTTTACAGCTGCTTCACATCACTGGAGCTGCACAAAGCAGCCAGCATCCACCCGTGAGTCTGGCTCTCCGTGCTTAGAAGGCTGCTGCTGGTGCTGGTAGCAGCAAGACAGTTGTGAATGACCCCCGTCCTAACTGTGGGAGTGACGTTTGGTAATGTTAGGGTTGGACTGCTGGCAATGAAAAGGTGCTAAATTTTATTCTCTAATGAGTACATGGCTAAGAGCCCTTGCTGAATGGCTGTTTCTCATTTGTTTCCCTTTGAAGGCAGGAAAAGTATCAAAAGGTGGAGAAAAGCTTTTCTGGTGCTAGAGCTGAACTGACTTGCAGTGAAACTTAAGGTCACTTTTTCTGCTGATGTTTCTTATGTGCTGTGAAGTGTTTCTCAGCTTCACAGAGCTCTTTGCTGAGGATCCATTTGGACCAATGCTTAGAGGATTTTTCAATAAAAGGGGAAAACCTCTGTCTCTAGTGCGTTTGCTTTCTTTTCATGGCTTCTCTGGCCCGAAGTGGCTGACACAGCATCACTGCTCTGATTTGTTCTTCCTTGGGATTTCCATGACCTGAAATCACAAGCAACACTGGAAAAGTCAAAAGTGGAAAACCTCTGGGTTTGACTTGTGGACAGGTTGCCTTTTATGCCTTTCCTGGAGATTATTTTTTTTTTCCTTCTGAACATATTTACTTTTAATACAGAACTGTGTGGTCTGTGTTTGTGGATTCTTGTGCCGTGAACAAATCCTCCTTACTGGGAGAGCTGTAGAGAAAACGTTTATGTTCCTATTGCTGACCTTTTCTCATGGTAAATTGCTGCGTTGTGAGCTTAGGAGACAGTGTTAAGTAGGGGCTTCAATAGGCTTCCTCTGGGTGAAGGATGCTGATGGTTTGAGGCTGTGCCCCAGGCTGGAGGCTGGTAAGACCTCTTTTGAAAATGTCTTGCAGGGATCTGCTGTCCCAGAATGTTCATTGGATTGTTTAGAGACTGAATGAAATTAAATGAAGTTAACATCCACAAATGCCATCAGCGTTCAGCTATTTGTGTACTCACTAATGAGGCAGCTAAAAAATCACTTCGCCTCTAAGTCATCATCTTTGGGCTGAGCAGTGTCTGCTGCAACTAAACTGAACTAAAATGCAGAGAGAAGATGCTGGAAAACTATCTGGGAGCTTCCTCTGAAGCTGCCATTCATCAAAGTGCACAGCATCTTGCCAGCCTTCTTGCTAAGCTGGGGTAACTGGGAAATGTCAGTGTTTAAAATTGCCTTTTCTCACCTCCAGCTTCTCAAGAAACAGCCCTTCTGTTTGAGCAAAGAGCTATCCACAGCAAGTACTGAATGAGCACATTTGTCACAGTGAGCCATTTGTCAGCTCCAATTGGGATTACTGTATAATGCTCTTCCTGCTGGTACACAGTATTGCTCAGGCTACCATATACTCCAGTTCCCAGAGTGATTGCTGGACTCCTGGTGACTTTTTGGTGTCCTGGTCCACTCTTCAAAACTACCAGTCCACCAAACTTTCCTTATTTAAAAGGGTCTTTGCCAGTTTTATTTTTTAACTGTCACAGCAAATCAAGAAATAAGGACAAAGTTTATGTTACTTTTTCAGAGTTTTCATTGTTGACGCCCCCCAAAAAAATTTAACTATGAAACCAAATTTTAGAGTAGAATAGATGTCCTAATGTTTTCTAGATGTGGCTGTACAATGTTCCTCTCCCTAGCAGTGAGACTGATGCTCTCAACTTCTTAGCACTGGCAGCTCTTTTTAATCCCAAATCCACTCAAACAAGAGGAAAGAAAATATGAAAAAAAACCCCACAAAATCTAACACACCAGCATCTCTTAATGGCATTTTGACAGCGGAAAGAGGAAGAGTTGAATATTGCACAAAGTTCTCTGGATGCCTAGACACAGATACTGAGCACGAGCTAGTTAGACACAGTGGTAATGGGCAGCAATAGGAAACAACAGGTTAATAATTCTGGTGTCTATTTTGTAATTGTAATGAATTCTCTTTCCTGCCTGTTAGGTAGATGTTTGTGTGCATAAATACATGTGTAAAAAAAGAGAGAGAAATGGAGTAAAGTGAGGGACCAAATCTCTCAAAACAAGTTAAAACAAGTTTGCTGACAAGGCAAAGAAATGTGTGAAAAGCCCTGCAGAAAACATTCAGCATACTCTGGTTTACACCAGAGGACAGATGGTACACAGATGGGATGGGATCAGAGGACTACAAAGCTGCTTTAAGCCTCGTATGCTTTCCCTTGTGAGTTGGTGTGTGCTCATCATAGCTGTAAGCAAAGTTTTCTCCTGCCTTCCCAGCCCAAAGGGGTGGGACAAGGCAGAATATGAGGCAGAGATTGTGTTGTTGCCCAAAGTCTTCTTTTGACCCTTGGTAAATTCGATCAGGTTCTGGAATGCAGTATCATCTTGGAAAGGTGGCTTGGGCTGTCAGCATTTCCTTCTCAATGGTGTGTTTTTGAAGTAGGTTGGAATGATTTTGCTTACAATATATTCCTATTTTTTTCTAAAAATGCAAAATGAAGACTTCAGATGAAGGGCCCTAGATGAATAAAGCTGGCACCAGGCCAATTATTCAATGATTCTTCAAAAAGAAAAATGTTTATTTTCCATGTCAGTAAGTGCTGCACAGGAGTCTTTGTGCACTGAGATTCTCTGTAGGGATCACTAATCCCAAGAGACTATGAGAGGGAGCAGGTTTCCACCTCCTATGTGTATGTCACAATGAGGAGATGTGTGTTACTGGAGTAACTGAGGGAGTGGGAGTACTGAGGGAGCTAATACTTTTGCTAAGCCACTCTCCACCACTTCTGAAAGGTGGTGAAGAACAAGAGAGGTGGCTCTTATATAAAGCCTGGCTCTCTATATAAAAGAGCTGAAGTGTCATTTTCCACGTATGTAAAAATGAGAGTACAATAGCACTTGCAGGGGATAACTGCAGGTTTTTTATCAAACTCTTGAATTACTGAACAGTATGTTGGTGACATATACAAGGAATCCTAAAACACTCTCCAGCTTCATCCTGAAATTATTCTGAAACAGATGCAGCTGCTGCTGTGGAAAATACATTATCTAGGATATGTTTCACAGATTTATTATCCAAGCCACAGAAGAACAATTTTTCACATTGCTGTTTGGGGTTTTTTTTTTTTGTTGTTTGGTTTTTGGTGGTTTTTTTTTTGGGTTTTTTTGGTTTTTTTATTTGTTATTTGTGCTTGCTAAGGAGAAAAGTCTCTCTGATTTTAATGCTGTTTGTTTATGAGTCAGACACCACCCCAGAGAGTCACAATTCTTTTGATGAAAAATTTGTGGAGAATGTATTATCAGCTGTGGAATTAATTCAGTGCATTTCTATTAATAAATTAATAATAGTTATAAAAACAAGAATAACAACAATAATAATATCATATTTGTGTTCCTGTCTTTCATTTTAAAGTATTCAATATTTTTTCTTCTATTATTGCCAGTGGCCAAAGTGTACTAGAATGACAATCCACAAGTGTGACTTAGTGACTGTATTGGAGCAGACTTCTGAGTGATTCATATCAGCTCCTTTATGCTTTGGAGGAGCCTTTTCAATTCATATCTCTATAGGGTATCTCTAAGGTCATAAACCACTTGATATTTAGACAGCTAAGTACATATTTGCGTGTATTTTTATGACAATTCTGAGTGAAATTATGGTAATTGTATTTGCCAATGTAGGTAGAAGTAATATTTCATACCAACAGAGCCCTAGTCATACCCGAGGTAATGTATCTGTGTCATATTATTTTGAATAATGTATCTCAACCACATGTGCAGTTTTTACAGTGTATAGTACAACATGGAGTCTCTTGGCTGTTTAGAATAATTGTGGTGATTGAAACATAAAGAAGTGAAAATGAAGCAGCTGTTCTTCTGAACTTGTAAAAAAATTAACCAAAAAGAAAATCATCTGTCAGACTACAGATTGAGAAGACATGGCTATATATTACCAGAATTGCAACAGGCTTTGTTTCCCTGCTGCCTGGAATAAATTTGGAAATGGAGATAGTTTATAGCTTCATTTTGTGCCCCTAGAATTTTAAAAGTGTCTGCAGTTTTTAAGTTATAGTTCACCTTCCCTTACTGAAGACAGAAGCTTTTCCCTTACTTTCGTTCTCTGCTTCTAAAGCTATAAAATTATCTATGGATGTGAGATGTTAGAATTCTTGCTATCACTGATTCTTTTAGTCACTTTCTCTGCCAGAATTTTGCCAATAGAAATAGGAGTGTAGGTATGAGGTTACTTCAAAGCAACGTTGGGAATATGAAGTGTTAGACCTGAATTGCAGTAAATGTTTGAATGTTCAAAGTGGAATTGGTCTCACCTAAGTTTAGGATGTATGTAGGTTGCAACATAATAACTGACTTCCAAAGAGTGGTAATCAGATACGGATGTTTTTATGTAGAATATTCCCTGTACTGTGACATTGTTCACATTGGCTTCATTAAGCATGGCAGACACTGTTGGCTGCAACAGTTTAATGAGTCAACGAGCATTTTATTGTGGTCTACTGTCTCTGAATTAGTGCAGTTGAAAGTATCTGTGACAAGCAGAATATTGAATATTAAATATTAATATCAAAGCTTTGGTAAGCACACATACGACAAAAGCTGACTTCATTTTAGATAGGTCTGAAAGTGAAATTCCTTACGTGTTCCCCCCTCATAAAAAATGCATTCTTTTAATTCCTCTTCCACATTTCAAAATGAAATGTTCAGAAAAGAGTTACCTACTACTAATACCTTCCATTTCTGAAAGCACTGAATCCCATGGAAACAGTTGTAATGTGCCCGCTATGTGAAAGCAATGAGCTAGCTTTTGTTGAGAAGAAACATATGATTCTTGTAAAAGTAATCATTGAAGTTTTACTTTTTCAGGAAAATGACAGAAGTTCTGTCCAGCTAATGAGAATGCCTGTTTACTTGTTTATACTTTCCTACTTGCAGTACTTGAGTATTACCTCAGCAGAATAAAAAGGGATGTGCTGGGTAAGTAAGACAAATGAAGTGCATATGGAATAAAAAGCAGAAAGGTAGAAATAATTCAAAATGTTAAACAATCTGTCTAGAATACAAAGGAAAAAAATAAATATTTCAACAAATATGAAAGAATGAGTAACAAATATGAGCAAACTGAAAAAAAATAAGTGAATTACATGACAGGTCTGTCCTGTTCTGTGCCCAGGGGTGCTCACCCACAGGACAGGTCTGTGATGACCCAGCTATAGGCTGAAGAAGCAGGGGCACCCTCACATATGGAAACTCTGCTGCTGGCAAAACAGAATCAAGCTACATGTTCTATGTGAGTGAATTAAATAGCTCCAGAAAGTGCTGCCAAATGTTGGAGAGTGAGTTTTTAGCCTTAAATCCTCTAAAAGGGCAGCTATGTGGCTTTGGCCTCCTGTTTTCCCAAAGTTCTCCTACCTGGTTTAGGAGCTAGTGCAGGTCAGGGACCTTTCCCAGATGGCAGTTTGCATGTGGTCATCTTGTTTGGAAGTTAGGGAAGTTTGGAGGCATGGATGTGGGCTGTTCTATGCCACCTGACCTCAGGGCCAGGTGATGGGATACATCTAGTTTACTTACAGAGACATCTCTGCAGGCTTAGGGAAAGATGGTGTGCATGAAGCATGATTCAATCCTGTGGCTCTGTGCTGAGATCATCCTGAACTCCTGTCTTTCCTGAGTGGCTTTTCCATTTTACATTAAACAGAGTGTTGGGAAACAATAGCAGCAGAAGCTGCGACCACAAGACAAGGTATGTCAGTCCTGTCTAAAAGGCATGAACTCTGGGTTACAAAGTCAAACCCTACTTGCCATTGCTTCCTCTTCCTCTGATCCTGTAAATTTTCATTTCCAGCTCAGTGCACATATCTAGTAGGATCTGCATTCCCATTCATGATTGTTTAAAATTGACAGGTTGGGTGCTTTCCTAGGGAGAGTTAGTTGTCTGTACAGTATGAAATGTAGGTTCTTATCTCTTTAGGCAGAGAACACTTGCTGAACTCTTATTGAATCCTTGCTTCCCACTGCTAAGAAGAGCACAGGAGCAAGTAAGAGCATATCCTTCACTATGGCATTTTAAAGAACACTATTACAGTTTTGTGATATTGATGTCTTTTTGTGTGGAGGAGGTGTTCTCTGGAAATATCTGCTAGATCACCTATCACAGGGACTTCAATTGAGAGATGAGTGTGATCTGAATCAAACCAGGTTCAGACAATTAAATTAGTTGGTGACCTCTACAGACTTAGCTGGTCTGCCCAAAGCTACAAGTCAGGGCAGATGGCTGGGGGTCTATTTTGTCATCTGAATGCATTTTATAGGATGACAGCTTTGGGCATGGACACTTATGCCATTCAGGTCTGTGGGTCTTTGTGGTTAAATACTTCCCCAACCCACTCCTGCCAAAGAAAGCAGTAGGCCACTGTCCTGGGTTCAGCTAGGATAGGGTTAATGTTCACAGGCAGCTGGGAGAAACCATTGCTGAGATAAACAACTGAACTGGCCAGTGGGTTTTTTTGATACTGCACTGATGTCATGCCCATTATATAGGGGGAGGGCTGGCTGGGGAAGGGGTGAGGTCTTTCAGACTTTGGCCAGAGCATGGAAAGTGCTCTGGGGTATGGGCAGAGCCTTGCCGTTTATATCATTTGCTTTATATATTATTTAATTAGTATAATTATTGTTTCTTCTCTCTTTGTGTTTTTCTAGTAAACACTCCTTATCTCAACCCACTGGGTTTAATAGTTTTCTCCTGATTCTCATGAGCATCCCATGGGGTGTTTGGGGGTGGGGAGGGAGCAGTGGGCAAGCGGCTGCATGGTGGTTAGTTGCCAGCTGAAGTTAAACCATGGCAGCCACGTGTACCTTCTATGTCCAGGATGGCATGGTCTCTTCTTGCACATGACACAGCCTGCAGTGTCTGAAGCCATGTCTGGAAGACTGCATGGTAATGCTGTAAGTCATAAAACTAGCCAGCATGGGAAACATTAGGACCTTAAAAAGTAAGGTGGCAATGTACCTATCTAGTAATGAACAGAATCAGTTAGATTTTAAAGTGTTTGTTTAGTCCCTTGCATATGGATATGGTTGCCTAGCTCTTTTTAGGATTTTTTTTACCTTTCAAAATCTTGGCTGAAGTCCCAAATACATGTGAAAGAACAAACTGAGCCTTCTAAACATGGCAATCGGCCATTGCCAATTGCTGAGAGCCAATGCAGCAGCAGCAGTGCCAAGAGCTGAGCTGTGAAATAGTTCAGGCCAGTAGCAGTCAGTCATCACTTGCAGCCCCTCGTCAACTTGTTGATTCCAATGTGATAATGAGAAATGCATTGGTCTTTAAGTTAAACACTTGTGCAGGCATCCAGAGAGAGGATGTTTAAGGATCAGAAGGCAGAGATGAGGGATGGAAGCTTGTGTTCTTTGCCCTCATGGTAAACATGAACAAAGTGTAAGAAACTGAGAAGGTAATGATTGGTTATCAAATGATAATGAGTCCATTGGGTATTACTGAGCTGTACAGGCTAACAAAATTATCATTTTCTTTTCAGAGAGATGTGGCTTCCAAAGACTTGAAAAATATCACTCTTTGGCATGCAGACTGAATTGTGGTGTCGAGACAAGTTTTTATAATCCAGATCTAGCATAATGCTCCTAGAAAAAACATGAGGCATGAGGGAACCTGTTGGAGTTCTGTTTTAAACCACCACTTGATAAACTAAAATGAAATGATAGAACAACATGGGCACAAGATATCTGATTGAGGTATTTTTTTCCTCCTTTCTTTTTGAAAAAAGAAATTTTTCATTTCTTGAATTCACACTACAATGTAGTTGTTTTATTTGTGAATGAATTAATAATTTAAATTAATTCAGTGTAGAGTGATCATAATGAAAACGAACTAAAATGATATGTTTGGTTAGAATGCCATGATTTGTTTTAGGATGATTAAAGTGTGGCATCAAATCTGCAGATATAAATGCACCTATTAACATTTCTGGGTTTATTTTAAAAGGATTTGGAAAATACAGTAATTTTCAGTTTTATTTTTAACATTATTACTGTCAAGAAAAACCAGCTGGTGAACTATTTCTTCTCTTCAGGATGGTGAAAATAGTTGAAAATTTTTGTTGTGAGATTTCCAAAGATCATGCCACGAAGGGCAAGAAGTCTTATAAAAATTGCTAAAGGGATTTAAAGCATAGATATTATGGATATACACACAGAAAATTGCACACGTGGCTAGAAATAACATACACATATTTGAAGAAACACATCTATGTGGCTGATACCTACTTCTGATACAATTCCTAGTCAGAAGGTTTCTGACATTTACATTCTAAACCTTTTCAACATACCATATTTCTGGGCACTTGTTTGCACATGCTTTTAATCTCTTTATTGTACACCAAATAGTTTGCTTTTTTAAATCTCCCAACCATTTCTCCTCCAAAAGCCACATCTGTGGCCTGTTAACACCACCTTGAAAATATATGGTTACTCATCACTCTTTACTCTGTCTAGCCTATCCTATTTAAGTGCTTTGGGTTTATACTAAGTAATTAAGTAAGAATTAGAATGATTTACATTTTTTGGTGCATTTTATTTATGTTCTGTGAATTTACAAAACTATCAATAGATACTTCTATAGATACTAGGTTTTAGATGTCTTGTTAGTACCAATAACATAATTAGTATTATCTGTGTCTAGAGCTGTTCACAAAATACTGTTAGTTTGCAAGCAAAGTAAGAAATGCAGCAGTTTCAGCTACAACCCTTAAAAATCTCTTGAGCTCAGGATGTTGCTAACAAGCTACATTCCTGTCTGGCAGAAGAAAAAAAGCATGTTTGATATTTGGTGTGAGAGAAAGAATCCAAAGCTAATAGGAAATTTATTGGCCTCTGTTCACATAGGTTTATATTCTGGAATTTTTGAATGCGCTTGGGATTTAAAGAAATCTTCACATGCAAACTAAATTCCACGGGATCCACAGAGTTGTTTTTTTAAACGTGTTTTCTAGTCCTTGAAGCTTTTGATCTGCATTCATGTGAAATTTGAGCCAACTTTGACATGTGGCTCCCAAACTCTTGGGTGAACCTGAGCTTACATTCTGGAACCTGATAGAGCTGCAGTGCAATAAAAACTGGTGTAGGACTATTCACAGCATTTAAAGTTAAGTGTATGGCTTGACATCAAGGTGTTCTGCACTTGATTTCATTAGCAAATTGTTAAAAAAATTAAAACATATAATTACTTTTTTTTTTTTTTAATTCTGTTTAGAGGTAGAAGAGCACAAAACCATTGGTCATTTGGAGACACTCCATTTAGTCCAAACTTATCAATAGTCTGAAACAGGAGTCAATTAGTCACTGTTTGTTCTATACCAGGCTGGGTAATCTTTTTGTTCATATGCAGTGATTACTACCAACAGACAAGGGAGAACAAAAAATTACCTCACAGAAAAATAAAAGGGAGAATTAAACGTATGAAAATGTGAAAGCAAGCAGTTTCTTAACTGCACTGTAGCTAAGCAGTCTACCTCCAATTCCTGATTATTCATCCTAAATCAAGCACTACACATATGGTATGTGCAGATGGCTCATGCAGCTGCTCATGCCTAGAATCCAGGTGGGTGTTTCTCTGCAGGTTGTTGGTTTTTTTTTTAATTTTTGTGTTCCAATTTTTAATGAGGAAGTTTATGAGAATGCAGTAATAAAAAAAATAAAAATCACAGGTTAAGAAAGCTGAGCAGTAAACAGCATCCTCATTTGGAAGCTAACTTGCATTATTTTTAGGTGTCAAGTGCTTGATCTGAAATGGGGATCCTCAGATCATTTTTTTTTTCATGGATATTTCAGTGTATTATTCAGGCTCTTACACATTTGCTTGCTTACAGATCCTGCACACAGGTGTGAGATTCCTGTAGCAGCTCACCACCACACATAGTCTGTCTCCTTAATTATATCAGTTGGAGTACTCATTTATCTAAGCCTTAATCAGGGATGAAAATCCAGCTAGTTTGGTAATGACTTGCCTATTTCCCTCGGCTGATTTATGATTGATCCCCGTACTCTCGGTGAGGAGGGTGAGCTGTGATTTGGAGGCAGAACTTAAGAGAATGCAAAAGGTTCCCAGAGAACAAAGAAATTCAGTGAGAGTAAAAAAAACCCAGCAGTGCATGGTTGTGCTACTCAGCCCTGTGTTCTGCCTTGGAGACACCACAGTTGGGGTCTAAGCAGCACCTTCTTTGAGACACTAAATACAGCTCACATCCCTTCATGGTTCCTGAGCAATTAAGGGAAAAACCTTTGTCTGCTTCCTTTGGAGATCTCCTTTCTCTGCTGGGGAGCAGGGACTCCCCCAGGCCCTGTGGGCAGCAGGAGTGGCCTCAGTAGCCATGAGTGCTCATCTTGAGAGCCCTTATTGTTCTAATGAAAGCCTCAAGAACAAGAAGAGCAGTTTCTTCTGCTCTTGGTGCTGGTGGGGCTGGGCAGCTTGTTATTATTAGCAAAATACTGATGTCAGGAGTTGGTGTCACGGTGTCATCACCGAGACAGGGAGATGAGAAGGGGGTTTGCTTGGAGTATGAAAAAGAAAAGATCTCCTCTTCCCATCCTCCAGACTCCACCTTCCGCTACACTGGCAGCCCCGATAGCCTGCGCTCCCGGGCCCCCATGATCACCCCTGACCTGGAGAGTGGAGTCAAGGTCTGGCACTTGGTCAAAAACCATGACCATGGAGACCAGAAGGAAGGAGACCGGGGCAGTAAGATGGTGTCTGAGATCTACCTGACCAGGCTATTAGCTACAAAGGTAACTGTTACGTGCTGAATCCACTTGGGAAGTGTGTGGGAAGGTCCCTCTGGACACACTTGCTGGGGGTCCTGCACAGTCCCCAGGGATGCTCAGCTCCTCAGTCCCTGTCCCCATCTTTCCTGAGCTTCAGGCACTGGGTGGTTCCTGGAACAGCAACACAAACAGAGCCCAGATTTCCTTGCCCAGCAAGGTGATAGCTGCAATACTTCATCCTTCTGCTCAGCTTTAAAATACAAAGAGCTGGAGGAGACGCAGCAGTGCCTGTAAATATTTAACTGGTTTCCTTTGCCGGAGAGAGAGTTTCCCTGCCTTTCCCCGTGTGCTCATCACTAACATAGGTTTGCTTTTGACAGCAAAAGGCATTTTTTCCAGGCTAGAAATAAAGAGCAAGCACAGCCATGAATAGCTGCAGGTTGGAGCCTTCCCTTGGGGTCCTCTGACAGCGCAGTCAGACCCCAACCTTCCCTATCCCTCTGGGGCCCGGGGCGGCTCTTTGCGGGGCTGGCAGCACCAGCTGGCATCTCCTCCTACCAGCGCTGCCTGTGCCCATCCCCTCCCTTCACCTCCTGGGTTTGCTGCTCCCACCAGGGTACGCTGCAGAAATTCGTGGACGACCTGTTTGAGACGCTGTTCAGCACCGTGCACCGCGGCAGCGCACTCCCGCTGGCCATCAAGTACATGTTTGATTTCCTGGACGAGCAGGCGGATAAGCACGGCATCCACGACACCGACGTGAGGCACACGTGGAAGAGCAACTGGTAAGAAGGAAGCAGAAGGGTGGAAGGGGCTGGGCAGACCCAAGTGCTGAGGATCTGCATCCTGGGGACATGGGGAAGAGTTTTGGGGAGGTTGGGAACGACCAAGTCCTGTAGCTCCAAAGCATTCCATGGATTTTCAGCCAGCGCCGCTGCTGCCCCAGTGCCCTTGCAGACGTGGTGGTGGAGTTAGGGCTGCAGCTGGGTTCAGGCGTCTCTGAACAACGGGAGCTCCCACGTCTCTGCCTCTGCTGTTATTTTCACATCTCTGCCTCTGCTGTTATTTTAGGATTATAAGCTCCGTGGGTTGGNGCTCTGTAATTGTTCTCTCTCTAGATACTTGTCTCTTGCTCATGGCACTGGTATTGTCTCTCATGACCCCTACCTGGGTCATAAAAGAGAGAGTTATTAGTGCCATGCAGTCTGAACTGTCACAGAGCTGCACCTTAGCCTCTTTGCTTATCATGAAGGTTTCTTCCTGAAGTTCAAAAAAAAAAGAGCCAAACAGGATTGATATAATTTGGTGCTGTATGAGGGGTCATCCTCCTTCTTCTCCCCTCTACTGCTCTATGTGCACACTCCTGACCTGTACCTTGCACTAGTTCTAGAGTTTGTCAGATCATTGATTCATTTTATGAATTTGGCAGAAAACTGAGCAATAAAATAAATATTATATTTGGAGCAGTTGGCAATTAAGTCTGAAGCTGGCTCGGCTGTATCACTAAAGCTCATGTTACAGAAATGTTTGGGACTGGGGGACCCGTGTCTTAGTTCAGTGTTTCTCTGTTAGCTAACTTGGATTACTTCATACATTGTTTTTGAGGATTTAATTCTGAGGTGCTTTTCCACCTTTCTGCATTGATATGTGACTGTGAACTGTCTTCTAAGTCAATGTTAGGCAACGTGTTGCTGATGACTGTGGTCCCTAACTCCATCCCACATCTGTGCCTGCCTTCTCCGTGGGGTGGACATTGAAATCTTCTTTGTTTTTCTCTGAGGCAAAATTCATGTAGACTAAAAATCAATTCATGTTTTTCCTGGATCTGCAGGGGATTAGTAGAAAGAGGACAAACAAAGCAGAGAGGAGATGGCTTGGTATAAATCAAAAATCATTAGCTAAAAGCAACGGAGATATCCACCAGCTGCAGATCTTCTCTGTTTTGTTTCATCTTTGGCTCAAGCCATTCAGACTGTGCTTTTGTTTACCTGTATTTAAACAGGCTCATCTCCACTGCAACTTTAAACATTTGTTCAATTCAAAAATGAGAGAAGAAACTCAAGATCTGGGATTTTCTTAATTTAATGTAAGTCCTTTTAGATGAAACTGCTTCAAGATATGATTCCTTTCTGCCTTTTGGTATAATTTAATTAAGTGGCTCAATCTAGAATATTGGATGTATTTCTTTCAGAGTAAACATTTTGTTTATCCCCTTCACACTAAAACACTTATCTAAGGAAAAGATGAAAAAAATACTTTCTACTGATATTACTACAGTATAATATACTATAATATACTAGAATGTAATGTAATATCATGTAATTAATGTAA
>VYZU01044394.1:23772-53410 GCA_013401355.1 Ceyx cyanopectus
GATATAAATCTCAAGGCTGCATAATAAGATATATTTGGACTCGAGCTGCAGTGGGAACCAGTGAAGCAATTTGTTGGGTCACTTTGCCATAGAGTTAATGAGCAGACAGGATGTCCTCCATGCAGAAAAACCATTATGCTCTCCACCTCATCAGCTACTTCAGATCCTTTGATGGCTGCAAATGTATTAGGATAGGAGTTGAGGCATATCAAACAGGGACACACACTGAAGTGAAGGATAATACTGCTGATTTCCCTATTCTTTCCATAAGAGAGACATAGTGTGATTCTTTAAAATTTGATGTTGCCTCCTATAAAACAGACATGAGCAAATCAGAATAGTGCTTTATGAAGTAGATGATAAAATTTAATTACTTCAGGCACAGGAGTGTTGATTTCCCTAGTGGATTTAATCTTAGGTCCTGTGACTGGACAGTAAGAGAGGAAGAATTCCAGCTGAGAGTACAGGAAAGAGTTTATGTCTGGCATCAAGTGCCAAATCAGACATACCTTGCACCAAGATAATAGCTGCAGGTTGGCAGCTTTTTAAGAACAATACAGCTCAGGAAAGGACATTAGGATAAGAGGGAATGGAAAACAGGAAAGCTAGATTGACGTGTATTAAAAGAGAGGAAAATAATTCTCTGGAGGCATGTTCTGTGGCAAAGTTGTATAGCGTTGTAGATTAATGAGCCAACAGTATTTTTCAGAAACCTAAGAGAGACCTTAAGGAATTACACAAAATACATCACTGAATGATTTGTCTCTTCTAGAGTATCTCAAGACTTTCATAAATTTCCTTGGCAGCAACATGAGACTGTGACCTATTAAGTTAACTTGTATGCTTATTTCTGAATTGTGTATACCAACAACATGGTTTGATATCTGGCCACCTTTGATTCCTTAGCTCAGCCAGCCAGCTCACACTTACAGCTTGCTTGCCTTGAGGCAGCCCTCAGCAGGAGTTCAGAGTGGATCTCAGACCTGTGCTGTGGGTTCTTAGTGAGAACTTTTGACCATTTTACTCCACAGATTAACAGGTTTTTGAAGATGTAAATATAGAAAATGATATAGAAATATATGGAATATATATGCCTTGCAGAGATAGAGTTAATCCTCCTCTCCCCCCAAATTTTAGAGGATGTCTCTGCTTTAGGATAGCTGTTTCAAATTTGTTGTCACAGTGGGCTTCAGAAAACAGCAAAACAAATGGAGGATATACTGCATACTGGGTAATGCAGAGCTCTGCTGCATGGAAATACTAAACATAACCTGAGCAATTAGTTATTATTAGACTCCTGTCCAGTCTAATTATGAGGTTTGGAAAAGAAAAATGCGTAACAGGGAACTCCTGCATTTGGGAGGAGAAAAATGGGCAGCAGCTGTAATTTATAGTAAGGAAATACAAGCTACATACAGAATTGTAAGGTTTTTGATTTCAGTCAAGTGAGTAAAATTCCTTAGGGGGTCACTTTCATCATTAAAAAGGTAGGAGTTTGAGTACTTTCATATAAGCATAGCTACATTTTTGGCTGTGAGATGTTGGGAGTTGCTGATGTAATTGTGGTGGTTTAAATAAGGAGAAAAAAAATTAATGTAGGTGCAAGAACCTACTTTCACCCAAAGTATGGATGCAATCATCCTCAAAATGTTGAACTGTAACACCTTATTTTCAAAGGGTAATTTAGCTTTTAGATGAACCAGATCACCCAGATAGTTCCCATGATGTCCAGATGTGCTAAACATCTAACAGAGGCACTACAGGTAAATGCCTGAACTAAGATGGATTATACTCAGAACCTCCATGTCCATTTCTGGGTGGGTTTGCTAACTTTTTGGTTAACATTCCCCCATAAATATCTCCTGCTTATCATGGACCACCCTACCAGACTACAGAGACAGAGCTATCCCAGAAATACTTGACTTAGAGGGTAAATCACAGGGTCTCCTTAGAGCATATCTTGCTACAACTGACACCAGCTGTCTGTTCCTTGTATCCCCAATGAGACTTTTCTGCTGTGTTAGAAGGGATTTCTGCAAAAGCAGAGTTTTTAGAAATTGACTTATACTAAAAGGAAATTTAGTCTTAATACATTTGCTGTGTCCTCAGTGGTTACACATTGTGGAACTCAAAGCCCACCTCAGCTGCGTGCACAGCTTTGTACTTAGAAGCATGTGGGTCAAAAAATTTGTACTGAAGAAGCCATTTGTTTCATTTTATTTAGGGTGGTGATCTCATAAACATTCTTAAAGCTTTTCCACTTGAGGAAACTGACTAATAGATTAATAGTCCTTTATTTTTAATAAAGCTATTGTTTAATAAAATCATTTTAATCTGGAATCNCTAAGACTATGCTTTCTAATTATTAACTTCATTGTCTGACACAGAATAGACATTTATAGACATGGACACTAATATTCTGTGCCTGCACCTTTAATTTATGTATTCTGCTCTCCAAAGAAAATGTTCCAGATAATAAAATACTGTAGAAAAAATGATTCTACCTAAATTTGAAAAGCAGAGTTCAGTTTAGTTAAAATGCAAACCTTTCTAGATGTGCTATGACAATGGAAAAGAAAGCATAGTCTTAGAAACAACTTTGGTGACAGGTGTGATGGCTGTGAATTATGGATCCCTTTAGGAAGGCATGAGAAATCTTCATTTTCCTGTTATAATTAGCTGAGTGTGTGTCCCTTTTTTGATTGTTGCTGGATTTTTTCCCATTAAGAGAGAAAGGAGCATCTGCCTCTGTTCCTATTAACCATAAGACCAGAGGACATGTTAGTGGGGAGGCAGATACCTCCTCAGATTTATTGGGCCCGTTAGTTCCATCTCAGTATCTCTTGCATCAGCTGGAGGAGATGAGAGGCACTGAGCTGCTGGCATTTGAAGCCACCCTTGTTCTGCGTTGGAAAGCTGATGCCAAATTATTTGGGAGATGTAATCTCCTTGTCCCAAATGGTTGGGGCTTACTATCTTCAGTCAAATGCAGCTGGAATTGCTGAACATTTCAAACGCTGCAGGGGGAAGATGAGAAGGATGGGATCTGACAGATGGGCAGAGTGACAGACAGGAGCCCACACACAGCCTTCGTGCTCCTTTTCTTGCCTGAAAGCAGGATAATGAGTGTATTTCCCCATTGATTGAGGATGGGGAGGAGGCAATTGGCAGGGTTTGAGTGACTCTACATAATGTCTAAAAGAGGAATAACTCTTTCTTTGTTGCAGTGGTGTCAGTCACTGAACCACAGTGCTGGCTCAGACCCATGGTACCTCCCACCTCCTCTCCCACCTCTGGCAGTGGTCAGCACAAGGTGCTTTGAGCCCTGAAGGAAGGCAGGTATTAAATGCTAAACTTTCTGAGGACATCTAACAAGTTTTGACACAAAAAAAATTGTGTTCCCTGTAGTTTTTGTTACAATTAATTACTGGCACCATGAATGTCCCTTTTGTTCACCTCCGTGTTTTGCCTGTCTCCCAGCCTTGGCTAATAAACCATTGGCTTTGCAGCAAGTCTTCTCAAACCTCTCTCTGAGATTTTTTTTTATAGTTTCTTGTCTCTGGAGTATTTTCTCAGCCTCCAGGAAAAAATAATTATAGTAAAGTTAATTGGGTTACTATAGATTTATACACTAGTGTAGAAAATACAATTGCCTTTTGTTTCACAGGTTTCACTTTCTGTATTCCTGTGGGGAATGATCTTGAATCTTAGTCACTGATCCACAGCACGCTCATTCTGTCTCTGGCCTTGCTTGTGTTAGATGGCTTTGCTTAAATACTATTTTGCTATCAAAACAGTTCAAATTGACTGTTGGAATGTGGGAATGAGATAATGGGAAAAGTCACAATTGGTAAAAAAGAAAATACTGTAAATGGTGCATTGGAGTAACTTCTAGAAACTTTCTTTGTTACTCTATTTTTCAAAGGACTTACTGTGATCCCCCTGGTCCTGATAGCTGGGTAGCTCACAGAAAGGGTCTATTTGGAATTATAAAGAGTATATGTTTGTTCATGGTTTTGTGGATCCCCCCCTCTTCTTGTATTAGCCAACTTTATTGGGCCCTATTCTACATCCACGTATTTGTGTTGGTTTGTTTGGTTGGTTGGTTTTTTGGCCATAACTCCTGAGTCTATGATGTATAGAATATTTTCAGTTTCTATAGAGTCTTACAGGAATTTAAGGTCTTTTCAGGCCAGCAACCATACCACGGGTTTATATCCCGTGTTTCCTTTTTTTGTACCCCAACAGCAGGGAAGAAACCATCTGAAGTGACTGCAGGCTTGGTTTTTCAAGCAATACAATGTCTCTAGAAGCTTCTGAAAGCACAAGAGTAAACATGATAGCTTCTGGGCATGTTCCAAGGCTGAAAAACAAACCCTTCTGCATCTCCTCAATCTCCTTCTGTTTGTAGACATGAAGACTGTCAACAGCACTTGCTTCACTCAGTGGAGCATATGCATCACAATATGGCCTTTAATTAATCTGTGGTAAACTATTCCTCAAGTAATATGGCATTGTATCCATATTGCTCTGCAACCCCAGATCCCTGTTTTTTTGCTTTCTATGTGCCAAGCAAACAAAGGCCTGGAGCCCCTTGTGAGAGAAGTATGTAGAATTAATTGCATAGTAATATCTAACAGTGTATGTTCATATTTGGATGCCGTCTGTAGACATGAGCAGAGTATTATAAAATTCTCAGAGAATAGCAAGGAACAGGCAGTCACTACTGGCCTGGAGTCAGAAAGAAAATTCCTCTCAAGGCTTCGACATTCTGTTTGTCTTGCATGTCCTTCTGCAGCAGGTGGTGCTACCACCTCTAGGGAAGGAGATCAGATTTGACAACCCCCTAGGCAATCTGTGTGCTCCTTTGTTCCCCTTCTTTCTGCCTCTGAGGAATCTGGAGATGGAGCACTTGTTTTCCATTCTCTCCTGGAGTCTGGAAAGGTCTGTATCACACAGAATATTGCTTTTCTCTCTGGTAGGGTTCCTAATTTCTGTTGCAGACCAAACACAAATTCTTGTGAAAAGTGTTGTAAGAGTTTGTAGTGCAAGGTGACCACCTGAACAGTGAGACATTGAGGATCTGTGACATTACTCAGTGCTTGTGCATTGCAGCATGCTGGGAAGAGATGCCATGCACATGAAAGAGGTTGAGAGAACATTTGGGGCAGAGAGGAACTCTTAATAGGAAGAAGAAAGGCATGGTGGTGTCCCAGGTGGAAGGGCAGGCAGCAGGGAGGTACTGCACTTCTGCACATAGTTTGTCTTGCAAGCTTTTCATCTTCACACAGATCTGAACATGTGGATGGTCTTCCTGCTGAATACACGAACCTCCCACCTGCCAGAACTTGTGTGGCCATCCTCAGAGAGGCCAGGGCTGAGGTGCTGCGTGCCATGTCACTGAGGTCCTGTACAGAACAAGGCCATCCATCAGACCTGAGGCCACACACAGGTTTTGTCCAGAATTCCCTCCAGAGTGCAAACTTGCATTACTGAGCCTTAATTCTATTTTCACTTATCATCTCCAGCTGTTTCAGCTGAGATCCTTTATTAGTAACAGCTGCACCAAATTTCAGAGGCAATGTTCTTGTTAATTTTGCCTGAAGCAGATTCTGAAAGGCTTGAAATGCCTCAAATGTACTTATGTGTGTTTAATATTGGTGTTACCATTTGACAGCAAGTGAAGACCAGAATTATACTCAAACACAGAGAAATAAGAAAATATTATTAAGTATGTGGACTACCTTCAGCTTTTATCTCTCTGCTACATTATTTGTTTTGGGGTTTATGAAGATGATAAATTTCGAGGACTAAGTGGAGTCTATCCACTCTATTAAGGTTCATTTTCTTTTAATACTCTAATCCCCTCAGGATGCCATTTGCCGTAATTGTTTCTTGAATGATCCTCCAGTGTTTAAGCTTCAGTCTCTGACTCATAAGCTGTTCTGCATACACTTGTGGCTCTGTGCAAAGAAAAATGGGACACATGACATCTGTTTCAAATTCGTTTTTCTTTACTTTGCAATTATACCCCTTGTACTCTTATCTGTCTTCCAGAAAAAAAAAAAGAAAAAGTCAGTGTATTTGGCGTTAACTATACTATTTAAGATTTTATATACCAAAATTAAATCTCCTCAGACAGCATTTTTATAGTCTATAAATTCAGATTTTATGGTCTCTTCTCATACTTTTTTGTCCTTGGATGAATAGTACTGCCCTTATTCTGAACTTTACAAACATTAGGCAGGCCCATGAAGTTGTGTTGGACAGAATGATAGATATCATTGAAGGGAGAGTGCAGCCAGACTGCACTTTTTCCACTCACAACTGGTTTTGACTTGTGGCTTAAATTCTACATATTCTTTCACACTCAGTTCTGTTAAAATTCCTTCTCATTGTTTAGATTGATCTAGTTTGCAAGAAAGTATTTATTTTCAACTGTTCAATATTTTTAGACTAATATATGTTATTCTCAACACTACAGATTTATTTCCACAGAAATTTTACTGAAAAGTGACAAATGATCTTTTAAAAAACATCCAGTCTGTGTTCCTGGTAAAGCAGATTCTTTGTCTGCATTTTTAAAGTGTTTTGTCGAGCCTGACTTGAAAAGTCTCCAAGTTTCTCTGATTTTCTTTAGAAAGTATCTTAGTCTTATAAAAACTAGTATCAGGAAGGATATTTGTCTGACATTCAACCACATCATTGCTGATAACTTTATAATATATATTTAAATATAGCCTTCATATAAAAAAATATAGCCTTCACTCTAAAACTGCTCAAGTATGTTCTGTATTTACATCTCCTTGCAAGTACATTTTATATGCAATGCTCCATCAACCAAACGTCTGTTACAGCATTTAAACTTCTCACATTTCTCATTTATATTGACTGTTTAATGAAGTGTCTGTGTTTATTTTCATGTATCTATTTGTGGGATTTTTAAATCATATTTCTATGATTTCCTGATCTGTTCTATGCTATTTTGCTACAAACTTTTGCTGCCCTTTCAAAGTCACTATATGCAAATTTTTACTGTACTGTATTTTTACTATGCTTTACTACATATACTAAATATGTATTGTATTTATATTTTACATTTATATGTAATACTGTGCCTCAACCTTTACATTTGCATAGCTCGTATTTCTTTCCTCTTCTAGATGAGAAAGCATCAATATGTGCAGAATTTTATCAAAAGAATAGTTCATAGAATGACAGGGGTTGGAAGGGACCTCTGGAGATCATAGAGTCCAACCCCACAGGATCATCCAGGGCAGACCACACAGGAACAGATCCAGGTGGGTCTTAAAAGTCTCCAGAGAAGGAGACTCCACAACCTCTCTGGGCTCTGGGCAGCCCGTGCCAGGCTTTGTCACTCTCACAGTGAAGAAGTTTTTTCTCATCCTGAAGTGGAACTTCCCATGATTCCCCTGCTACCATTACCTCTCATCCTATCACAGGGCACCACTGAACAGAGCCTGGCCCCTTCCACAACTTTTTAACAACTTTTCTAAAATAATATGAAAATTTCTATGCTCTGGTTTTATAGTTTGCTTTTTTTTTTTTTTTTTCCCACTAAAAAGGAGAGAGAGGGAAAAGTGTTAAGTGGTGAGTAGTGGAGAAAGCAGTCTTTCCATCATATTTTTTTTATTACTCAGGATAGACGGAAAAATAAGAAAGAGATAATTTGGAAAACATGCATGTCTTCTCTAATTTCCTCGTTTCCTTACAATTAAATGAGGAAAGTAAGAAGAAATTGAGAATGATTTGTCTTTTTTTTTTTTTTAACGTGCTTCCAATTTTTCATATTAAAATAGATTTAAAACCTGAGTTTGCTCTTACTGATGATATTTTGAGAATGGTGTAAAAAATATTATGAATTTCTATAGGTTCTACTGAAGCCATGTGGCAAATACTATTTAAGATCTGGGGTATTTATATAAAGTGTATCTGTATGGCTGAGTTGTCCCTTTCCTAGGCTCTTTTCTACTCCCCACCTTCTTTGCCAAGATGTTAGTGTGACTGTTAATGCCTGTAATCCTTCATTGACACAGTTATCAACAAATGGAAAGGAATTGTGCCTTCCTTTGCACAGTCAGGGCTGGCCAAACACAGTTGGTCAGTCTGGAAACAGTGCAACAGTCAGGGATGTATCATCGATGAAAAATGCAGCAAACAGAGTGGAAAATACAGTGATAAGTTCTGGGACATTGCTTTTGCAGCCACACAACTTAGTCTTTAATTGTTCAGTTTGCTGAGTCTATGGGGATATCTCCAGCTTCTGGATCTATCCTTTGCCCCCTGCTGCTCTCAGTTGACCAATGTCTCTGGTGGTGGGTGTTTGAAACCTGATAGACTGATTGGCTTTAATGGGAATGTTCTGCTGCCTAGAAAGCTCCTGGGCTTTCCAGCTACTGCAGCAGGTGCTTCAATTCAGCACCACACTTGTCCCTGGACCTTGTTCTGCCAAAGTGCAGGATTCAACCAAAACTTGTCTCATCATCCCTAAGCCTTTTTCCTTTATTACACTAGAGAAAATTGATTGTTGTAGCATAAAAATGTGGGTCATTAATACATGTGCTCTTTCCTTCCCCTTGAAATGACAAATTCAGATGATTAATCTCCATGCTATAATTTTTCAGCTTTAGTTTCTGAACAGAGAATGTCAGAGAAAGTGGTACGTATATTCTTTAAACTAAGTGGCATGAGGCAGCAGCCAGATAAATAAACTTCCATGGTCAGAGCTTTAAGTAATACTAACAGTATTACAATGAGAAATATGTGAGCTCACATGGATTGAACTATAGTGGGTAAATACAGAGCAACTGCTGGGAAAGATTTGTGAATAATGGGAAAAGCTTCCCTAGGCAGCTCTAGAAAGTAAACAGCAGCCCTTTGGGGAGTGTATGGTACTTTTGTTATGAAGGGCTTTGGGTGAACACAGGTAAAAAATATAAGAGTACACCTAAGTGACAGGAAAGGTGTTTTGTAATATCATGCTGAAGGCAAAGTAGTGAAAGAAGACCAGACAGCTGAAAAAAACCCCCTTTCCTTATCAAAATGTAATGCTTAAGGAAGGGAAACAGCTGATACAGGGAAGGGAGAACAGTATCAGTGGTGATCAATTGTCTTCACAAAAGAGAAGTCAGTCATCACATGGTGAGGTGTTTAGCATGTGAGGGGAGAACAGCTGGTGGGTGAAAAAAACTCATAGATATCTGGCATTTTATCCCAGCTGCTGTATAACTTAAAAAATCTCCACTGCTTGACTGTTGTTCAGTTATAGAGGGAACTTGAAACTCAAGTCCACTTAGGAATTTTCAGAATACTCCTTCAAAATTCAATGAGAGAATAAGTTTCTTTTCAGAAGCAGCTTTTCCAAGACACTAATGGGATTAAATGCTTAATTCCTATTGACTTTTAATGTGAGTTAGGCAGCTGAGTTCCCTTNCAGCCCGTGCCAGGCTTTGTCACTCTCACAGTGAAGAAGTTTTTTCTCATCCTGAAGTGGAACTTCCCATGATTCCCCTGCTACCATTACCTCTCATCCTNAAATCTCCACTGCTTGACTGTTGTTCAGTTATAGAGGGAACTTGAAACTCAAGTCCACTTAGGAATTTTCAGAATACTCCTTCAAAATTCAATGAGAGAATAAGTTTCTTTTCAGAAGCAGCTTTTCCAAGACACTAATGGGATTAAATGCTTAATTCCTATTGACTTTTAATGTGAGTTAGGCAGCTGAGTTCCCTTTATGTCTTTGAAAAACTCCTTCTTAATCTTCACAGTTTACAATTTGCCTTCTGAGATTGCTCTGTTAAAATAAATAAACTCTGATCCTCCTGAGAGTTTGAAGGCTGTACATCTTGCAAAATCCCCCCCAGGAATGTAGTATATGTGNAACTTTTTAACAACTTTTCTAAAATAATATGAAAATTTCTATGCTCTGGTTTTATAGTTTGCTTTTTTTTTTTTTTTCCCACTAAAAAGGAGAGAGAGGGAAAAGTGTTAAGTGGTGAGTAGTGGAGAAAGCAGTCTTTCCATCATATTTTTTTTATTACTCAGGATAGACGGAAAAATAAGAAAGAGATAATTTGGAAAACATGCATGTCTTCTCTAATTTCCTCGTTTCCTTACAATTAAATGAGGAAAGTAAGAAGAAATTGAGAATGATTTGTCTTTTTTTTTTTTTAACGTGCTTCCAATTTTTCATATTAAAATAGATTTAAAACCTGAGTTTGCTCTTACTGATGATATTTTGAGAATGGTGTAAAAAATATTATGAATTTCTATAGGTTCTACTGAAGCCATGTGGCAAATACTATTTAAGATCTGGGGTATTTATATAAAGTGTATCTGTATGGCTGAGTTGTCCCTTTCCTAGGCTCTTTTCTACTCCCCACCTTCTTTGCCAAGATGTTAGTGTGACTGTTAATGCCTGTAATCCTTCATTGACACAGTTATCAACAAATGGAAAGGAATTGTGCCTTCCTTTGCACAGTCAGGGCTGGCCAAACACAGTTGGTCAGTCTGGAAACAGTGCAACAGTCAGGGATGTATCATCGATGAAAAATGCAGCAAACAGAGTGGAAAATACAGTGAGGGGTTCTGGGACATTGCTTTTGCAGCCACACAACTTAGTCTTTAATTGTTCAGTTTGCTGAGTCTATGGGGATATCTCCAGCTTCTGGATCTATCCTTTGCCCCCTGCTGCTCTCAGTTGACCAATGTCTCTGGTGGTGGGTGTTTGAAACCTGATAGACTGATTGGCTTTAATGGGAATGTTCTGCTGCCTAGAAAGCTCCTGGGCTTTCCAGCTACTGCAGCAGGTGCTTCAATTCAGCACCACACTTGTCCCTGGACCTTGTTCTGCCAAAGTGCAGGATTCAACCAAAACTTGTCTCATCATCCCTAAGCCTTTTTCCTTTATTACACTAGAGAAAATTGATTGTTGTAGCATAAAAATGTGGGTCATTAATACATGTGCTCTTTCCTTCCCCTTGAAATGACAAATTCAGATGATTAATCTCCATGCTATAATTTTTCAGCTTTAGTTTCTGAACAGAGAATGTCAGAGAAAGTGGTACGTATATTCTTTAAACTAAGTGGCATGAGGCAGCAGCCAGATAAATAAACTTCCATGGTCAGAGCTTTAAGTAATACTAACAGTATTACAATGAGAAATATGTGAGCTCACATGGATTGAACTATAGTGGGTAAATACAGAGCAACTGCTGGGAAAGATTTGTGAATAATGGGAAAAGCTTCCCTAGGCAGCTCTAGAAAGTAAACAGCAGCCCTTTGGGGAGTGTATGGTACTTTTGTTATGAAGGGCTTTGGGTGAACACAGGTAAAAAATATAAGAGTACACCTAAGTGACAGGAAAGGTGTTTTGTAATATCATGCTGAAGGCAAAGTAGTGAAAGAAGACCAGACAGCTGAAAAAAACCCCCTTTCCTTATCAAAATGTAATGCTTAAGGAAGGGAAACAGCTGATACAGGGAAGGGAGAACAGTATCAGTGGTGATCAATTGTCTTCACAAAAGAGAAGTCAGTCATCACATGGTGAGGTGTTTAGCATGTGAGGGGAGAACAGCTGGTGGGTGAAAAAAACTCATAGATATCTGGCATTTTATCCCAGCTGCTGTATAACTTAAAAAATCTCCACTGCTTGACTGTTGTTCAGTTATAGAGGGAACTTGAAACTCAAGTCCACTTAGGAATTTTCAGAATACTCCTTCAAAATTCAATGAGAGAATAAGTTTCTTTTCAGAAGCAGCTTTTCCAAGACACTAATGGGATTAAATGCTTAATTCCTATTGACTTTTAATGTGAGTTAGGCAGCTGAGTTCCCTTTATGTCTTTGAAAAACTCCTTCTTAATCTTCACAGTTTACAATTTGCCTTCTGAGATTGCTCTGTTAAAATAAATAAACTCTGATCCTCCTGAGAGTTTGAAGGCTGTACATCTTGCAAAATCCCCCCCAGGAATGTAGTATATGTGGTGAGTGAGAGTTCTTGCTTGTTATTTTGCTCAGGATCTCTTCTGCAGTTCAATGGATAAATCAGAGAGCTTGAATATCCACCAGTTCAACTACTAACTGAAAGTAAAAGTGCAGAGCAAAGAATCTCTGTCCTGTGTTCCACTGTGGTAAGAGCAAAGCTAAATCAATATTATCATATTTGAGACATGATTAATAAAGTCTGGTGTTATTTAATGATACCACCCAGATAGAAAATCTCCACCAAGTCCCACAAACTGAACACCTGCTTGTGACTCCTCCTTAAGGAGAAGCTAAACTGAGAGATGCCCTTGTCAAAGGTCACATATTATGAACAACTGCTTCTATTGCATCTTTCCAGACTTAAAAAGCCACAAACACCTCTATAGTTTTGAAATAAGCCACACTACTTGAGTTAATGCCCTGAGAGTTCCATCTGCAAACATCTTTACTGCTTCAATAATTCATGTTGTTTTATGTTCTCCAAGGTATATTACTCATGACTTGATTAGTGGCCATATCCCATCCTGAACTACCATCATTCTTCACTAAACCATAAACAGATGTGTGTGCTCCACACCCACCTAATAGACATTTCTCTGTTCACATTGCAAATAAGAGCAAGAGCAGGTTAGGGAGGCAGTGAAGCAGAACAAAAAACATGGAAGCACCAAGGGAGGAAAAGAGACAGTAAAGTAGATGTGTATTCCCTGTGTCAGTCAAATGGCAGCAGAACCAATGGTTGTTAAAACTGCTAAACTAAAGAATTACCTCTGAAGCCAGTGAAGAAATCTTGTACAGATAATCTCTACGAAGTTTGAGTGTTAACAATAATCTGTGAAGTCACAAACGTTCCAGATTCAGTGAAAAAGTTGCAGTCCTCAAATCTGGCAAACCTGAATACAGCCAGAGCAACTCTGAGATAAGATTAAGNCCCTGCTGCTCTCAGTTGACCAATGTCTCTGGTGGTGGGTGTTTGAAACCTGATAGACTGATTGGCTTTAATGGGAATGTTCTGCTGCCTAGAAAGCTCCTGGGCTTTCCAGCTACTGCAGCAGGTGCTTCAATTCAGCACCACACTTGTCCCTGGACCTTGTTCTGCCAAAGTGCAGGATTCAACCAAAACTTGTCTCATCATCCCTAAGCCTTTTTCCTTTATTACACTAGAGAAAATTGATTGTTGTAGCATAAAAATGTGGGTCATTAATACATGTGCTCTTTCCTTCCCCTTGAAATGACAAATTCAGATGATTAATCTCCATGCTATAATTTTTCAGCTTTAGTTTCTGAACAGAGAATGTCAGAGAAAGTGGTACGTATATTCTTTAAACTAAGTGGCATGAGGCAGCAGCCAGATAAATAAACTTCCATGGTCAGAGCTTTAAGTAATACTAACAGTATTACAATGAGAAATATGTGAGCTCACATGGATTGAACTATAGTGGGTAAATACAGAGCAACTGCTGGGAAAGATTTGTGAATAATGGGAAAAGCTTCCCTAGGCAGCTCTAGAAAGTAAACAGCAGCCCTTTGGGGAGTGTATGGTACTTTTGTTATGAAGGGCTTTGGGTGAACACAGGTAAAAAATATAAGAGTACACCTAAGTGACAGGAAAGGTGTTTTGTAATATCATGCTGAAGGCAAAGTAGTGAAAGAAGACCAGACAGCTGAAAAAAACCCCCTTTCCTTATCAAAATGTAATGCTTAAGGAAGGGAAACAGCTGATACAGGGAAGGGAGAACAGTATCAGTGGTGATCAATTGTCTTCACAAAAGAGAAGTCAGTCATCACATGGTGAGGTGTTTAGCATGTGAGGGGAGAACAGCTGGTGGGTGAAAAAAACTCATAGATATCTGGCATTTTATCCCAGCTGCTGTATAACTTAAAAAATCTCCACTGCTTGACTGTTGTTCAGTTATAGAGGGAACTTGAAACTCAAGTCCACTTAGGAATTTTCAGAATACTCCTTCAAAATTCAATGAGAGAATAAGTTTCTTTTCAGAAGCAGCTTTTCCAAGACACTAATGGGATTAAATGCTTAATTCCTATTGACTTTTAATGTGAGTTAGGCAGCTGAGTTCCCTTTATGTCTTTGAAAAACTCCTTCTTAATCTTCACAGTTTACAATTTGCCTTCTGAGATTGCTCTGTTAAAATAAATAAACTCTGATCCTCCTGAGAGTTTGAAGGCTGTACATCTTGCAAAATCCCCCCCAGGAATGTAGTATATGTGGTGAGTGAGAGTTCTTGCTTGTTATTTTGCTCAGGATCTCTTCTGCAGTTCAATGGATAAATCAGAGAGCTTGAATATCCACCAGTTCAACTACTAACTGAAAGTAAAAGTGCAGAGCAAAGAATCTCTGTCCTGTGTTCCACTGTGGTAAGAGCAAAGCTAAATCAATATTATCATATTTGAGACATGATTAATAAAGTCTGGTGTTATTTAATGATACCACCCAGATAGAAAATCTCCACCAAGTCCCACAAACTGAACACCTGCTTGTGACTCCTCCTTAAGGAGAAGCTAAACTGAGAGATGCCCTTGTCAAAGGTCACATATTATGAACAACTGCTTCTATTGCATCTTTCCAGACTTAAAAAGCCACAAACACCTCTATAGTTTTGAAATAAGCCACACTACTTGAGTTAATGCCCTGAGAGTTCCATCTGCAAACATCTTTACTGCTTCAATAATTCATGTTGTTTTATGTTCTCCAAGGTATATTACTCATGACTTGATTAGTGGCCATATCCCATCCTGAACTACCATCATTCTTCACTAAACCATAAACAGATGTGTGTGCTCCACACCCACCTAATAGACATTTCTCTGTTCACATTGCAAATAAGAGCAAGAGCAGGTTAGGGAGGCAGTGAAGCAGAACAAAAAACATGGAAGCACCAAGGGAGGAAAAGAGACAGTAAAGTAGATGTGTATTCCCTGTGTCAGTCAAATGGCAGCAGAACCAATGGTTGTTAAAACTGCTAAACTAAAGAATTACCTCTGAAGCCAGTGAAGAAATCTTGTACAGATAATCTCTACGAAGTTTGAGTGTTAACAATAATCTGTGAAGTCACAAACGTTCCAGATTCAGTGAAAAAGTTGCAGTCCTCAAATCTGGCAAACCTGAATACAGCCAGAGCAACTCTGAGATAAGATTAAGGGTGAGATTTTATGAGACATAGTAAAACCAGTAGCTTAACAGAAAGAGCAGGTGCATCATGGAGGAAAAGAGCAATGTCTTTGGTTTGGAAGGGACCTCTGGGGATCATGGAGTCCAATCCCCCTGCCAGCTCAGGATCACCCAGGGCATGCCACACAGGAATGCATCCAGGTAGATTTTGAAAGTATCCAGAGAAGGAGACTTCACAATCTTTCTGGGCAGCTTGTTCCATTGCTCTGTCACTCTCAGAGTAAAGAGTTTATGTTACTCATTTTCTAAATTTAGCAACAAAAAGTATTTTACAGAGAATGGGATTGTAACAGTCATTTAGATTTACACAGTCTTTGTGAGGGAAGGTGGCTTTAGCAATGGTCCTCTTGCTGGTAGACCAGCAATGTCAGCCTCTTATAACCTATAGTTTTTGATGGCACCTGAGAAGTTAGTGATTCAGTGGAAGCCAAATTTAGATTTGTAAGTTTCTGTGATTTCCATAGAAATCTGGACAAAGCGAATTTTGCACAATTTTGCATAAAGATTTAGCAAGATTCCTTAACTATGACTATTCTTCTGGATATAATATCAAGAAAAATAACTTCATAAACAATGACCAATTCATATTGTTGTTTCTGTTTCTGATTAGCTTTTCCAGAATGAAGATGATTTTCTCTTTGCATACTTGTGAAGTTATGAATCTGTCTGAGCAGTCAGTGCTGTTTTGTTTTCTAGCCTGCAACTGAGTCCCTGGGGTGATGGTTTGTCTCTTGTATGTTTTCCAGACTACCAAGAGCAATTGTCCTCAGAAGAAATCTGGCATATTTAGCTAGCTATATTTAGCATGACTGTAACTTTTGTAAGCCTTTTCATTATTTATTAAATATCTATTCCTTTGTTACTACTCATACATTCAAGTCTGGTTGTGGCAAATGAGATTAAAAAAAAAAATAGTAATATGCAGAATAGTTTGGAAGTACAGCAATAATTAAAAAAAAAACCCCAAAACAAACAAACCAAACCACATTTTTAGTTACCCTTCTTCTGGCTGGCTGTCTGTGCTTATTTACAGTCCAGCACCAAAATACTCAAGTTCCTTATTACCTGGGGCACTGCAAGTTGTGTAGATACTTCAGAACCTGGGCTTGCATGGGTTCTCAGGAAATCTAGTGGCCTTCCAAGGTATGCTCACAGCTGTGCTGCTTCTGGCCGCACAGTAACTCTGCTTGAACTAGATGTGTAAGAATCCTTCTCTTCCTGCACAGCTTGAGTTGGTGAGAGGAGTTTACTTACCCTTATGAAACAGCCCTGTTATGGGAACATTTCTGAAATGGATGTGGTATTCTCAGTGTAGCTGGTTTCCACTGCTGAAGCAACAATTGCTCTGTGTGACATTTGGAAAATATACTGACCTAACAGGTCCTTTCTACAGTGGTTGCCACTTCCACATAGGAACCTGATAGAAAAAGGACAGTGTATCATAGACTCCAAAGTAGACCGAAGTCCCTTAGCTCTGACTTAAAGCAGTTTGAATGAATGAGAGGAAAATGTGACTTGTGTTTCTTATTTATATTCTTATATAGGTCTTTAGAAGATGTGGGTGTTAAAATACTGCAGCAAGCGAATTTTCCTTCCTGTGGCAAAGTGAAGGATCTCACCAAGCTGGGACCTTGCTGGCATTTGTTTGTAAAACAGTAGAAAGATGTTTTGACTCTGGGTGTTGTGGCACCCCAGCCAATCACTCCAGGGGATGGCTGGTTTCTTGTGCAATTACCTTGAAGTTAAAAGGGTATAAAAAGAGCTCTAAATTAATAAATAAAAGGATCTTGGCATTGTGGTGAAGGAAATAATCTCTGCCTCGCTCTTTCTCCTCCTCTGGCACTGGCAGATAAACGACAAGACGATTCTGACAAATATTTGGAATCTTCTTTACCCTGGAGCATACAGCAGAAATACAAGGAAATATTTTGTTTGTTTAAACTCTAGCTGGTGGGAGACGTTCAAATTCGGCATTTACAAGGGGCTTATGTCTTTGTGGCTTTAGAGATGGTCTCATGAAATTATGCATAGAGATTCTTACTCAGTAAGCACACTGTCTGGTTCAGAGCTCTACAGATAGTTTTTATCTGTTAATTTTGATTCATATTCTTTTACCAAACCTTGAGACTTCAACTTGATAAGAATGTCTAGGTATCAATGTGGCATTGTGGTTTTTTGATTGTATACAATAAATCTATGTCAAGAAAGTAACACCACCTCCTCGAATTAAGTGGCAAGTGTTTAAACAGAATCTGTTGAAAATAAATCTGTTATTCTTTTTATGAAATACAAATAACACAATGACCATCAGCAGTTATATAATTTGCAAGCAGTAATGCTTCTGACTCTAATTATCATTTGTTATGTGCTGACAATTTAACCAGCAGTTCAGTGGACAAGCAGCAGGCACTTGGTAACGATGGTTCTTCTCACCACTGCCCTTTTATGTTTAAATACTTTAGAAATATAAAATAAGCAAGCAAAATTATTTATGTGGATAATGACTTTACAAAAATGAAACTTCAAAAATGAGCATGTCTGATTACTGGCTTTTAGTTGCTTCAGTACAGTTCTGATACTGATTCTTCTTTATTTTTTTTTTAATCCTCACAGTGTCTTTGTAGGTTACTTGGAATCACAAATGCAAGTGTAAATATTTTTTTTTCTCAGGCAAATAGAGTGAACTGAGTGAAAACTACTCATACTATAATTTGAATACAAGAGAGGGAAAAACTCTGAAATCTGAATTTCATACTCTGAGAGATCTTGTTTCATGCTTCAGTCCCATTTTCAGGGAATAAATCATATTCTTTTGTAATGTGAGCATATAGAGTCATAATCATTTCTTCTGACCTCAGAGGTCTGAATTATACTTATCCATATTTATAGCTGAAGAAGGGAAATAGGCACTTGTGGGTGCAATTCATCTTACCTATTCTATACATGTACTTAGGATAAAGTGAATCATGTCTCTGCAGTGACTAGACAGATTTCCATTGACCATAAACAAAGCCTTGGTGATTAGCTGATGTAGGTGTCTGCTTTAGGCAGATGAATGCCATCTCTTAGTGTTCAAAGCTGACCCTGATAATTTCAAACAAGCTGCCAAGTACAATAGACAGTCGTTACTGATACAGGATTAAATTAATATAATTATCTAAGGACTTTAAGATATTTAAGTAGTTTTCAGTAACTTAAATCACTCATTATTCCTTTTGGAATAAAAAATATTGTTCTGGAAAGAACAGAAATTCTGGAAAGAATCAGAATTCTTCACACTAAGCACATTATTTAAACATCTTTAAAAATATACTTAGCTCTTTCATGGAGCACTTCAATCCTGTTTAATGATAAGTGGCTCTTCTTATATGTAAAAATTGATTGCTACCACCATGCATTTTATTACCTAATTTCTTTTTCCTTTTCTAGACCCTGAGCTGCTGACTGATTTCCTGGCTTGATCTCTGACCTGCCTCAGTGCTGGGCACGTGCCTGGTGAATGCTGGGCTGTGTCTCACCCTTATCATGCATATTGGTCCAGCTCTGCTTGCTTCACTCACACTCTATGGGACCTTAAAAGTGAGGACTGTGCTGGTGTCCACCTCCCCATGCCAGGGGAGCAGGCCCTGCTTGCTGCAGCCTGATGTCCAGCATAGAGAAGAAAATATCTTCTTTACAAGTGAAGGTAAAGTTTCTGTAGTTGTTGTATCAGAAACACTGCCTGGGTGGTTCTCAACCCTCCACAAGAATACAATGAATGATTTCTTAGATAGGTAAAGGGCTGCATGCTTGATTTATAGGTCCCATTTATAAGAGGCTATTTGTACGATTAGTTTAGTAGTTGATAGGACCTGAATGAATATACTACTTGAAAAACATATATCTCTTGATCTCTTCTTTGCATGCCTTACATCAAGATCTTGTTTTACTTCTTATAAAGCTTTAATTCCTGAAAGGATATTTGTTAAAGCTTAGTTTTATATCGATGATGATGTGGCTGTTTCTGCAGGTCTGAACTGCTTTTGAGGAAAAAGGAGTAATAGCAATTTGGACAAAGCTGCATCACTAGAAGCAGAAGCAAGAGTGAGATTTTGGAGGATTTTTTTTCCCTTTCCCTATCTCTGAGTGTGCACATGGACTATAAAACTAAGCCCTGAGGCTTGTTTTCTGTTTCATTCCCAAGTTCACTTCTTCCCCTACCCCCTTCTTTGTCAGCAGGAATTTGATAACTCTCCAGACTGGAGAAGTTTTGTTACAGAACACATTTCACTTAATGAATTGCTATATCAACCTGAAGAAGTACTATGACTACTGCACACAAATACCAGTTTTCTGCTAATCTTTTCAGTGTATCATGTTCCATATATTTTGAGACTTTAATTGAAAGCAATAACATTTATCTTTGTTATGTGGGATTCTCCCTTCCACAGATCAGCCTGAGATGAAGTTCTTTCCCCATGGTCACCTCAGCAAGCCTTAGCTGCTTGTGTTTGATTCTGTCCCCTGCAGCAGTGGCAGCAGTAACCAAAGCCCAGGAGTCAGCTTGGGGTAAACCAGAAGGAAGATACTCCAGCTCAGCAGGAGCTGGACTCTGGAGCTGTCTTACACCTTAGCTCAGCAGGCTTTGGAAGTCACTTTGGCCATATGACAGTACCCAGAATCAGGAAGTGAGTCTAGATTACTGTTTTAGTTTGGATAAAGAATGAACTTCTGAAATGAGTCTCCCACTGAGTCCTTAAAGGGTTCCACAGAAGTGTAACTTCCCAAGGTCTATGAAATAGTGCAGCTGGGAGTTCATTGACCCAATTTGTTCTGAAATGATTGAAGACTGGGTGATCAGTCAATGCATGGAGGCAAGATTTTGTCTCCTTCTGGGTGTTGTGGCTTCTGTAAACTCAGAATTTTCCCAGAAGAAAATTCATTAGTTTCCAGTAAACATTTCTAATTTAGGAGACTTTATCCCTTGAAAGCTGGTATGTCACTGTCTCAAAGACAAAAAGAGAGCAAAGAGAAATGTATTCTTGTATGTAAATATATAATTGTATTCTGAGAAGTGTAGGTGACTGCCTAATTGCTCTTGGCATGGCCAAACACCACGCACAATATTGGTATTTCAGCTGCAGAGGTAAGTGGAGACAGCCTTCTGCTTCTTATGGGTTACCTAAAGAGTTTATTTCAGATGAAGGTCCTTGGTCTCTTCATGAAGAGTTTCAAATATGCCTAAGGAGAAATTCAGTAAAGCACACTATTGCTTAGCAGCTAAAAGTATCAGAAAGGTTAGCAGAATAGGTTTGCAGACACTTTCAAAGGACCCTAGGGAAAAAAAATAAATAAAAATCAATAGTCTGCCATACAAAAAATTCCAGCAAAGTTATTTCTCAAATGTCAGATATTAATTAGGTTTGATTTTTTATTCAAATGCATTTTGGCAAAAACAACCAAGAAAACAGTAGAGTAGATATATTTTTAGAAGTACAGTAGACATGCCTTGACTAAGGTCTAAGTTCAGGGAGTTATATTTTTTGGGAGGGTGTGGGGGCTCATGTCACAGTCCATATTTTCCATGCAGGATCCATGCTGGGTTTTAATCCATGAAAGATTAAAACAACTGCTAGTGAGTAGCTGAGTTTTCATTTTTCATTAAAAGCCAGTCACCAAGGAAACTAGAGGCACCAGTACGTTGTTTTATCTGGTTTTAAAAAGTGCTGAGCAGACAATATTTGATATTTATTAATCCTAGATTAATTAAAAAAAACAAACAAACAAAAAACCCAAAACAAACCAGTATCTTAGCTGGAAGCCTTAAATATGATCCTTCTGTTTTTTACCTTGAAGTGGTAGGAATGGTATCTTCCAAAGACTGCTCAGGCAGGGGGGTTGGAGTAGATGATCTTCTAGGTCCCTTCCAACCCCTAAAATAGAGTGAGGTAGAGTGCAAGGGATCTTTCATCATTCTTATTAATGTCACCTTACATTTTCTGTAACGTGTTCTATCAGTCTGCAAGACTGATCTGTGCTGCTGCTGAACATGATTTTTCTTACTATTTTTTTCTTATGAAGCTTATTTGAATGTTAAGCCATAATAAATATAAATTCTATTTAATAATTATGCTAAACATGCATTCAGATCTGTCACACAACAAGCAGAAGTGTCTAAGAAGCATTTTAAATCACCATATTAATGTTTCTAAAATGTGATAATGTCTTACATTAGCTTAAAAATGTTGTGTTCAGTGACCCTGAAAGCTTTTCTAAGCAAGAGCAGAAGGGATTTTAAAATGATTAAAGTTAGAAATAAAATTATAACTTTCATACCATATTGTTGTGTATTGGATTCTTTGTAACAGAGATATGAGTACCAAAACATTTGATCTACCCAGCTGAAGGAAATGAATAGTGTGATCCAATTAAAGTCTGGAAAAGTAAATATGAATATTTATAAGATATAGGTAAGTAACAAATTGACTTGTGATGAAAAAATACCATTACTGGCTAGTTTAGTGTAGTAGGTTTTGTACGTTGCTGTCACTTTAGTAGGTATCTACTTGCCTGTTGAATACACTGTTGTGTAGAGAGGAGATCCTCCTTACCAGAAGAACAGGAGGATCTGATGCCTCTGCAGACATTTTTCACAGATGAACTCTGCAGAAGGCACATTGCCATGCTTTATGGCCACAGCACCAAGCAGCAGAGGAAATGTGCAGACCAACAAGAGAGGGAACTGGGGAGTAGAAAGATATTATTTTTCTCTCATATGACACCATAAAAATTGCATCAGAAAGTAAGTAAAAATCTAAGATAAAGAATTATTTCTACAAATAGTTCATCTTTACAACAGTAACTATAGCCTGAGATGTTTGTTGTTCTTGTAGCATCATAGAAATCATTGGTGTGGAACTGGAGTCATGCCTGCAAATATTCCTCTCTGTGACAGGTCCCAGATGTGTTATTCTCCGAGACAGCCTTTTTCTAACCACTACTATAGAGAACAGAGTGTCTTGAAAGGCTCTTGGGGGAACATATTTTACCAAAATTTTCATGTGTCCAATCTCCCTTTTGGCCTTTCACAAAAGAGGCACAGCTTAGCACAGCAGGAGTCTGACATGGTGGTGATAAGACTGATGTTAAGCAAGCAGACAGATTTTTTTCTATATTTAACATTATTTTGCTATTAATGGGTATTAAAAATATTTCCATTTTAGTCTATCAGTGTATTAAATCAGAGTCTGAGTTGTAAAAAATGTTGATCACTAGTACTAAAATGAAATATTTTAAAATTAACTGGAATTAGGAAAATAAGTCTTGAGCAGTGAAGTACTCCAAAAGTGATACTTACACTGGAAGTCTTGGGTCTGAGATTTCATCTCAAGGCTTACAAGTACTCAGTAGAATTATAGGCAAAGTATTTGCCTTAGAAATCTGCTGTGGGTTATCTGATGCTGAAAGTAGCCTGCAGCTGATGATTTAGAGTGGACAAGTGAATTGCTCCACAGTCTTGGCTGTGCTAGTTATCTTCTCATAGCCTCATCTCAGGTCTTCCTTACCAGCAATTACAGCATTTCCTCTCTGTGACGGCCCATTGCTCTCTTGGATGTGAGAATTTATTGTTAATACCAGATGTTGCCTTACCTAGGAAGCGTAAATTTCTGTGTATTTCTGTATTTTATGGCTTTATAAAGGTTAATCTAATCCCTGCTCTAACAGGAACATTTCTTCACTGGCAAGTTTTGGCTGTTGTGCTATTTATGTTTCATTTTTATAGTTGGGAGTTCAAGCCAGTGCCACAAAGAACCTGAAGTATAACCTTGTTTAAATTTCCTCTATTTAGATAGAAAGGTACAAGCAAAGGGTCATAACACTTTATTTGCAACACAAACACTAAACTGAAGAGGATATTACAGAATTTCTCTCTGAACAAATTATGGCACCAGGTTTAATGCTGATAGGAAAATTCATAGTGCCACTTTATGATAGATTCATTGTAGAATCTACATGGTTAGTCATGGGACTGAGCTTGGTGTTAAGGAACTCCACTCCAGACAAGAGTTTATTGCAGTCTGCACTGTCGTGTTAAATTAGGGTTCCAGCTTGAACTTGCATCCACTCATTTGATTGTCTATACTGCATTCTTATTGATTTATACTCCAGCTAATGTCTGAAGCAAACTAGCCAATTTACCAGGTAGAGAAACATAGGCACAGAAAATGGAATCCTGCCTTTTTAGTCTGGGGTGACTCCAATCTCCCAAGACACCTGGCGTTATTCTTGGTCAGAACTGGCCAGTTAGTTCAGATTAGAAGAGCACAGCAAATCCCACCTCCTCCAGTCCCCATCACGTGAGTCTGGTATTGTGGTTTCTCCTGGGGCTGTATCTGCACAATATGCATTTTCCCGTTCATGCTTTCCCCTGCTCAGCAAGGCTTCTGATTTTTACCAAGACAGCAAAGATGACAGAGCAGAAAAGATACGAGGCTGAAATATCACCTTGGTTAACTTTAGAATGTTCAGGATTATGCAGAAGGAGAAAAAACAACCCCCAAGAACTTTAAAACCAGTGTTGCTTTCCTCCCAGATGTTTCTAAGATCATAAGCATAACATTTGATTCTGGACAGAGCTTGAGGTCAACAATGTTTGGTTTTTGTTTTTTTTTCATTTTAGCTAATTTCCTGTATTCCAGTAATTTTGATTCTGATTCCAGTTAATGCCGGAAAATACAATTGTGCAATTTGCAAACTTGAATTTAACCGTATGTCCTTGCTTGAGTGAAAACAGAGCTAGTTCTGTTTGATGATTTTGCTTTTCAGCTAAGAATGAGTAGCTGCACTTTCTGACATTAACACAGATTTTTGCAGACAGTGTCTGCTCCAGCAGTGATAATGCTCCATGTTTAGAGTTACTACCAAGGATAGCTATGCAGGCAGGCTCTTGCTTATAATTGCTCCTATAGAAAGTGAGGTCACTTACTTTTAAATCTTGTGTACTATGTTGGGGTGCTCTAATGTAAAGGTGGCACCTGCATGGGGGAGCAGTGTAGACAGGTGATCCTAAACTGACCAATGAGCTATGCCAGCCCATACATGTCATATTCAGTATAAAGCTGAGGGATCACAAGGGTCAAGCCTCTTCAATGGGCAGCATCCCAGGAGGACTCTGTCCATTCTGCCTTCAGTGCCCATCCGTGTGTTTCCAAAGCCAGTACCAGAATCCAGCCCCTTAGACACATTCTGATAAGCCCCCTCCCTCCCCAAAAGGCAAGAGAAAGGGAATAAGGGAGAGAGACTGACTAGAAAAGGAAACTAGAACAGCTTTAATGGAAATTAAAATAATAATAATAAAATTGGAATATATACAAATATATACAAAACCATTGTTGAACCCAACCCCCCTGTGCAAATTGTAATTGCATCACCACCACCACTGAGGCTGTAGCAGACACTGGGAGAGTGCCAGATTGGACCCAAAAGCAGATGGAAACTGTGTTCAGGGGGTGGATTCTGGTACCAGATTCAGGAACACACTGATCAGGATCAAAGGCACAATGGACAGAGTCCTTTTCAGATGCTCCTCAAAAGAAATCAAAAGATTACTTGGGCCAAGCTGGCAAAGCTGGCAGAAAGGTCCAAGAGGGCAAAGAGAGAAAGACCCGAGACCCTCCAGATCCCTCAACTTTATACTGAATATGCTGTATATGGGATGGAATATATATACAAATAGAACATATAATAATATAATATATAATAAATACTGGATATTACATTACATCTTATTTTTTACTTCACAGCAGATCCCTCAGACAGCCTGAACTCCTCAGGCAAACAGGAAGAGATTGATAAACATCAGGGGCTACAAGTAGTAAACTTGGACGTGCTTTTGGACTTTCCTTCCATTTGCTCAACGCCCTGGTAGGGAAAATCACATGCTGAGGTCAGTGCTTGGCTCAGCCATGTGGAGTGACTGGAAAATTGTCTCCATCCTTTAGGAGGAACCCTTGAATATATCTACTGGACACTGCAAACAGGAATAGCTCTGACCACTCAGTTAAAAATTGCAGCTGGCAACATTAATTTCTTAATTTTTTGTATAATAGCCTCAAGTAGTCCTCCAGGGAGACAGCTTAGACCTTGAGATGTGAGCTGAGGTGTAGGAAGGGAGCATGGCATCCTGCTTCTCACAGTGCAACTCTGTCATCATGTAACAAACACAAGTCTGCCAGGAGGCAAGTGGGAGGAGACCTGTTCTGTAGTCGAAGCTGTAGTCCTTATACCAAAAATTTCTTCCCCAAAGACTGTCTAGTCTCAAAGCTTAGGTGAGATGAAATGCTTAAGTGTTTTTTCCTGTAAGAGCAACATGGGCAGTGCACTGGGTTTTGAGCATCCCTCATGTGGTACCCACTCTTCCCTGGGAATCTATAGAAAACGCAATTCCTGCCTTTGGGTTTTGGCTTCTTGCCTTCAAAGCCAGGTATTGAAAAGACCCAAGAGCTCAACAAACTCCTGAGCCCCTATACAGCCCCAGAAGGGGTCTATACGCCTCTATACACCCTCATTAGTGGTCTATACAGCCCATATAGAGCCTAAACAGCCCCTACACAGACTCATTAGACTGTGTGGCAGCCATTTTGTAGTGGGGCAGAGTAAGTGGCAGCCATCTTGTGGAGGGGCAGAAGAAGTGGTGGCTATTTTGTGGTGGGTCAGGGGAGTGGCAACCATCTTGTGGAGGGGCAGAAGAAGTGGCAGCTATTTTGTGGTGGGGCAGAAGAAGTGGTGGCCATTTTGTGGATGGTCAGGGGAGTGGCAGCCATCTGAGACCTCACCTGGAGTATTGCATCCAGTTCTGGAGCCCTCAACATAGCAAAGACATAGACCTGATGGAGCGGGTCCAGAGGAGGCCACAAAGATGCTCAGAGGCTGAAACAGCTCTGCTACGAGGACAGGCTGAAGGAGCTGGGGTTGTTCAGCCTGGAGAAGAGAAGGCTCTGGGGACATCTTAGAGCACCTTCCAGTGTCTGAAGGGGCTCCAGGAAGGCTGCAGAGGGGTTGTTTCCAAGGGCCTGGAGTGAAAGGATGAGAGATAATGGGTTTAAATGAGAGAAGAGGAGATTTAGACTGGATCTCAGGAAGAAGTTCTTGACCTTGAGGGTGGTGGATCAGTGGAATAGGCTTCCCAGGGTTGGGGCCCCATCTCTTGAGCTATTCCAGGTGAGGTTGGCCAAGGCTCTGAGCAGCCTGGTCTAGTTGAGGGTGTCCCTGCTCCCTGCAGGGGGGCTGCACTAGATGACCTTTGGAGGTCCCTTCCAGCCCTAAACATTCTAGGATTCTATGATCCTGGGCTTTGAACTGTGGGTGTCTTGACTTGGTACTCAAACTGCCCAGACTGTTGACATGGTGTAGCTAAGCTGTTAGATGATTACACAGCAAATATAATTTTACTGTGAGCTACTATGGATATAAATCACAATGACAGAAACAGGTTTTTTTTCTAAAAAGATGAAGGGAATAAAAGAAAACTTTGTTGATTTGATTAAACTTGGGAGGAGAATCACTGTCGTGTCAGCACTAGAGAAGTCTACCAAGACAGCTTGATTAATAGAAAAAAATATTACCTGAATATATAAGTGCAGAGATAAGATGCTTTTTATAATTCTGAAGTTTAATAAAATACCATCTATAAGATTAGAAAGATATGGTATGAGTTTCTTTAAATAAGATTCACAGTGAGTCAGTTCAGTTCTGAGTAAAAGGAGAGAGTTATATAATATTAGATTTGGGAAATATGACATTTTAAAACATAAATACAATATCTTAAACATTAAGTAAGTCTGTACATAATTCATCAGAGCTTACTGATAGATTACCTTGTTTAATCAAATATATCTTCCATGACTATGAGAAATTACTGGTTTTGACTCATTACATCCTATGTATTAAATAGCAAAAAATATAGAAAGCACACAGCTGAGATGCCATCTTCTTATACATTTGAAGGACAAAGCCTTTCTGCTAGACTTTTTGGCATATCTGCCTTTGTTTCTTTGTTAATAAATAATATCAAATTTTCATTAGCTAATCTTATAAGATTATAGGGCTTGTCTGAATTTATTTTTGTGAATGACTGGGGAGGTTGGAAACGAAATAATTAATGATGTTTTGAAGTGTATCATTTCAATTCTAGGCACAAAAAGTTTTACAGCTGAGCAATTAATCTTGTCTGTAGTTAAATAAAGAAAATAGAGTTACTTGGAAACTAACTACTTTAAATATAGCCATATTCATAAATCTGAAATATCATTCTATCTTCAGATAATGAATCATGACATGATCCTGAGTACTTATCTCCCACATCTGTTTGCTGGGATCATGGATTGTATGCCACCTGGATACTCAGTAATTTCCAGCCCCTAAACATAGTTTCAATATGATATGAGGCACAAAGAGACACATGTGCACTGTCAGGAGCAAGTGAGGCAGATGGAAAAGCTGCACATCAAATGCTGTAAAATGCATGCTTAAGTTGGTGTGAGTGCAGCATTTCCTGGGAAAATGAATAAATTTATTAACTTTTGAGAAGCTCATCAATAAGCTGGTCAATGCACCTGGGGAAGGCCAATTGGCTAGCACCTGCTCCTTCTGCTGCTTCTCTGAAATTATTCTGTTTACAGAAGTCCTAAACCTGTTTAAACTTTACCTGTCACTGATCTGTCTTGACTCTACAGCTGTCACAACAGATCATGCTTTCCCATCCCACAGTCATGGAAACTATTCCAGACTTTATGATGTATGCTGTACAGCCAATACTTTTATTTACATAGCACTCTATTTTTTCTAGGTTGTTTTGGTGCAGGACAGAATGTAAGGTTAAATCACCTAGAAAATTACAGGTAAGATGTTGAAGAATTTTAGGTACTATGTATTCAGAACAAGTGTCTTCAGTGGAAAGGATTTTTTTATGGTTCCATACTGTGGGTAAAAATGGGTGGGTGGATTTAAATTTGTAGGATGCTTTGTTCAAAAGTCTAAATCTCCAAGTACAAAACAGATACATTAATTACAAGAAGAATATGTATTTAAAGAATAACTTCTGTTTATGTTAATTCCACCACCCTCAGTCACCTTCATCTGCAGCATGGCACCTGGTGTTTTTTTGCTATGGGCTGACTTGCTTTTGACATAGCTGTGAAAGGCATTACAGGTATTTCAGATGTATGGTAGTCTTTTTTTTTATATATATATAATTCAATGCATTGCTATATACCTCTGATTTTGTAGGGGAGGCATATGATAGAGAGCTTATCAATGATAAACAGTCTGTGAATGCAGTCTATGAGTGAAATTCAGGTTTAAGCCAAAAAGAGATCCCTGGTGATGAAAAACACAACTGGAAAACAAGTGAGAAATACAAAGCCCTTGCAACTTCTCACTCATTTGGGAACTCTGGGTGTGTATCTGAAACCACAGTTTGATCTGCTATTAGGTGACTTGGAGTTAAATTCTGCCAGAAGATTTTGGCATCTGGCTCTGATTGGAGCCAATGGGAGTTCTCTGAGTGCAACTGAGGGCACTATATGATTCTTCCTTCTTGTTTTCACTCACTATATTTTTATGCTATGGCACCTCTGTACAAAGGCAATCTCAATGGCTCATTCATTTTAAAGGCCATCTTCAAGGAAAACTATTCTTGTGTTTCCTTTCCTTCTCTCAGCAGTCTTTAGGCTTCTTTCATGACTTCCTTTCTGGTTGATTTATTGTTACTAATGCTCAGCTCACAGTCTATAAAAATCTGAAAGAAAAAATAACAAAGTAGATAACTTAGTAAAAGATAATAGCACAAGCAGATAGTAGCAGATATAGCATATTTCATTTTCAGACATCTTCTAAAAGATAGAGAACAGTTATATCAAATTAAAAATGTGGAGAGATTTTCCTTCAAGCCACATTGAGCAATGAAGTCTAAAAAACAAGGCATACTGTGCTCCTGAAGCAGATAATAATACCAGTGATGAGGTATTACTATTAGGAGTAAATGGCTCCTGTAAAATAATAAACTGGTTTAATGGGCCAAATGATGATAAGGTACTTTTCATGGATATGCTGGAGGCAGAAATAATTTCATCAGGATTGGAGTCCTAACTTGGCATTCCAACTGCAAAGCTCCAGAAAGGTTGAGGCTGATGACAGTCCTGTGGTTAACATGATGGAAACTAAAGTTGGACCCTGAAAGCTGAATGCTCTGCAGCCTGTTTAAATATTCTTTAGGGTGGGCAGTGCTTAAAGTTCTGCCTTTTGTTTGAAACTTGTGTGATTGCAGGATCACTGTGCTCACAACTAAGTCTACTACTGAGCAAAGCTCCTTTTGACAAAAGAGGTACAGGCTTAGCATGTATATGATGATGAATCATTAAATATTTTATGTTAAATTTAGGTATTATAAAAACTTTTTTTTTTTT